>CAJUYH010002137.1:0-22151 GCA_910591685.1 Galerucella tenella | reverse complement strand
AAAAAAAAAAAAAAAAAGATGTATTAAACACAAAATTACAAACGAAAATTCAGCCGTTAAAATAGTTAAAATATTGCAATTACGGCATATAATTGTTGGATCCACTGCTGGCGAGTAATGTATAAATTTCTGAAGGTGTCATAATAGTTAAATGTAATGTCCATGCGGATAATGCAGCCGCGTGCAATGTTCCCAATTCCGATGACACTATGGCAGCAGCACCGTTACCTTTCAAATACGATCCAGCAAATATATTTGACAACAAATGAAGATTGTCAATAGTATCAGCAGCATCATTGCCAGAAAAGAAGTGATTCATACTCAACGCCCAGCAGCACTAAAATAAAGACAAAGAAAAAAATAAGCAAACTCATGCCAATATACATATACAAAAATACAATGATAAATAATAAACGATGACATGAAATATTTATTTATCATTATTCTTAATATTATTATTATACCTCAGCTCTGGCTTGTGTTGAGGCAGTGTTATCAATGGCAATGAAAGTGAGTGTAGATTTGAGATCTTTGCAAACGACCTCGGCACTTTCAAAGGCCCCAAGTTGAACGCACAATAATGTACTCAATCGCGCCGCCGTACAACGCTCATCGCTACGTCCCTTCTTCAATCCACGCTCAACGCAATCAGCAATTGTCATTTTTCTATCTTCAACAAATTCCGGCACATATTTGACTGCAAAAATTTTTTCAATCCCATTGAAACATTGGGTACGGCCTTTAGCACTTTTTTGTGTCAAGCCATCGATCGCTTCCTTCAATTTATCTTCAAATATTTCCTGTTGATTCAGCTCGTCAATTTCATTGTTGTCATTAATATCATCCGCCAATACACTACGATTATCAGATTGTCCACTGATGATGCTGGCGGCGTCATTGTTACTTGAATCATCATCGGACGTCACTTCGCCACGTTTACCGTGATGACTGTGACCTGATAACAGTCAAGATATATAATAAAAGTTGATACATATGTGTTGAAATATTGGGTACAATAGCGACACACCACGGGATATAGTGTGAAATAGCAAAAGGATTGGTGCATGTATGGTATGTAGCCCACGTGCAATGTACCCATACGACCATGCTACAATGCAATTACCATTCAAAAAGTAATGGCAATTGTTTGACGTTAAAAATAACGACGAAAATTAATATATCGCAATAAAAATAGATTTTTTTTTTTTTTTTTTTTGATTAGGTAATGACAATTGATTTACCAGATTTCCCTCTTCTCCCTCCTTTGGCTGGCATGGTTGTTACCTCACACCTTATTGCACAACTTGGACCAACAATTGAACAAACGATCAAGAAGGTAAATGTCTTATATTGTAAATTTTCGGTCGTATACTGAATCCACTGCACTGATTTTTCGATAAAATACGATTGAAACTCATTAGCATGATGCAATATTATTTCAATACATGCACGTATCGAGACCAGCCAGCGAGGGGCCTCTCGAAAAACTGAATTGCTGAACACTGAAGCACTGAAGTCAAGAACAAGACGAATTTGCGCGCGCATCAGCGCGCAAATTTGTCGATGACAGCGCTACAGGATGACTGAAATAACCTCAATAGATTGTATATAAAAATGTTTATTGAATCAAAATAATTTTACCTTGTACTTAGATGAATATTTTGCTTTATTCTGTACTTTGTAAATTAATTTTTTATGTTCATTTCACTGAGTGTGCGTTCTATTAAGTTTTTTTTATTAGAGATATTGTGTGAACAATTTAAATTGTGAAATGGTGAAGTTGACTTCGGAAAGAATCGGACATATCACATTTAACACTCGGTGAATCCCCTCTCTATAGTTATATTCTGGCAATTTTGTGCTTTTTATAGAATCCGCCATTACTCTTATTTTCAATTGTCTTCACGCTGCTATAGTGAGGTTATGTTTAGTCCCTCATAATTGTAATATCCACGTGTTTCATATATTTTCCAGTGTTAATTATTATATTGAAAATGAAGAGGAAAGAGAATAATGGTGAAGTTAAACAACAGTCCGCAACAAAAAAGGCAAAAACAATTGTAAAGATTGGCAATGGAGATGCGGAAAAACCATCGATAAAGAAGTCATTTAAAAATGATGGCAAAAAAAACATAACAAATGGAAAATTCGAAAAATCATCGAATAAACCAAAATTTGGAAAGTTATCAACATCAGCAGCAAAAAATAATGGAAAATTTGGTAATGGAAAAAATCAAGTGAATTCAACTGACAAACCGGATTGGGGAGAATTGAAAAAGGAGAAAAAAGCATTGAAGGAAAAACGTAAATCTAAGAAATTGAATGAGGTATACGATGTATCACTGAAAGCTAAAGAGATTGGTGAGAAATTGAGAAGAGCTGATTGTTCAGCGGACGAACGTGAAAAGCTCTGCAGCAAATTGTATAAATTATTCCAAGGAAATTTTAACAAATTAGTATTCACCCATGATATGTCTAGGATAATTCAGTGGCTATTAAAATATTGTAATGAAAAAATTCGGCATTCTATCGTGACTGAAATATTGCCATCATCGGTTTTAATGCTCCAATCAAAATATGCAAAAAATTGTGTTAAGAAAGCTTTAAAATATGGAACAGATGAAATTCGACAAAAAATACTATCTGCGTGTAATGGTAATGTAATAAAACTTGTTGGTCACACAATTGCTTCGCCCATTATTGACAATGCATACAAAACATGGGCAAATGAACAGACAAAAATATATTTCAAACAAGAATTTTTTGGCGACATGTACAAACAGTCTAAAGACGATAAAATAAAAATGTTAGCAGATGTATTTGCAGAAGCAACAGATATGAAATCAGCCACATTGTCAGCAGTTAAAATCAATTTATTGAGAGTGCTGGGTAAAAATCCTGTAGCGCCGGTGATTGTTCAAACTGTATTGGTTGAATATTTGGCATTGTGCTCAGAAGAAGATCGTGCGGAATTAATTGTTTTACTAAGAAATTCAATATTTCAATTATCACAAACTAAAGACGGTGCGAAAATTGCAATGCATTGCATTTGGCACGGAACAACAAAAGACAGAAAACTCTCATTAAAAGCTGTTAAAGATCACGTAAAAGATCTTGCAATTTCTGAACATGGACATTTAGTATTGTTATCAATGTTGGATTCTATAGACGACACGGTTTTAATGAAAAAAATATTGATTCCAGAAATATTAATCCACCTCAATGATATTGTATCAAGTGAATATGGGAAAAAAGTAATTTTATATCTTGTCGCACGAAGAGACACAAAGCATTTCCATCCAAATTCAGTTGCACAACTGAGTGAAGGCGATGGAAATAAAATGAGTAAAAAAACCTCAGAAATTCGGGCCGGAGAATTATTAGAAAGTGTCGTCGATCCATTACTCGAGTCTATTGTCAAAGAAACAGCTATTTGGCTCGCAAATAGCTCAATTGCAATGGTAACATTGGCTATATTGCAAGCAGGTCATGGTGAAAAATTGACAGAAGCTTTCACTGCAATCGCACAATTTATAGCGGAGACAAATCCAATCATCAAGGATGGTGAAGTTGAATATAATATTGTGGAACATCCAGGACTGCACATGATGTTGAAGAAACTCATCACCGCGGATAAAAAATTGGTAGAAAAAAACCAGAGTACATTTGGAGAAATATTGATTAAAAAATTGAATGGCCCGATAATTGAACGTTGGATTGAATTCAATCGAGGTTGTTTCTTGCTCATTTTTCTATTGGAGAATGAATCCGAATCAGTAATAAGTAATTTTAAGCCTGTCCTCAAAACAATTAGTAAATCTTTGCGATGTAAAAAACATTCAGGAGCGTCAATTTTAATGAAAAAAATTAAATAAAGTTCAATGATTAATGTTATGGTAATCTAATATTCCAATATAGTCTTTCATTTATTTAGACTCCTGCCATACATTTTTATAATTTTCATTATATTATTTTTATATTGAATTAATAATTAATATTCTAAATGTCATTGTGAATTGAGGAAGAAAAGAACGTATACAATTCCAGAAAAATACAGAATTTCATGCAACGATAATATTAATTAACTGTATAATTATATTCACATATCACTGATATTCAGCTGGTGTCATTTCCATTGTACCTCGATAGCTATTTAAAAAATGAGCCAAGCAAACAAATGACAATGATGCATTTGATTGTAGACATATGAGTACATTGATAGAAAATAAATCAGTTAGTATCACGTTTGTCAATATTAATATTTTTGATTTCCATTTAAATTCGCAAAATCGCTTTTATATCAACTACACGTGTTCTTATTTCTGGCTGATTGTCCTGCGATAATTCCGGTAGCAATTCACATACAAAACTCTTCAGTGATTCAATTTCTTCCGTATTCTCACATTCAATCAATCTTTTTGACAGTAATAGTATAATATTGAGTGCCTCCTTACGAATTCTAGTATATTTTGAAATACCTATGGAAATTCTCATTATTTTATTGAGCGTAATACAAATTGTATTCAATTTTTCTTTATCATCTGCTGTTAATTCCGCAATATTCAATTTTAAAAATATAAGTTTCTCAACAAATAAATTTAATGTCGTCATAATTGCTACTTGAATTGGCCTTGTGCTACCTGGCAATATTTCATGACAATGCGTAACAAATTCTACGCAATATTTGTCCTGTGTTTCTTTGCTCGATAGCGGTGAAGGCCATGCTTTTCCCAATGCCTCATACACCGTTTCCTTCAATTTCATTTGGTTTTCGCGTTTTTTCACCATCTCCTCATTACATTCAATATCATCTTTATCATCCTCATCGTCATTTTTACGCGACAATTTAAATAAAATTCCCTGCGCAATATCATACAACAATGTAAATCTATCAATCTGTAATTCATGTAACACATCACCGAATGCTTTTAACGCATGTCGTCGATATTCCAGATGATCTTTTTTACTTTCACGATAGAGTATATCAGTTATCATTGCACTTAATTCAACATCCTTACTTAATGCATCTTTGCTATTGCACGCAAGCACCGCTAATGCATTAACAAGACGTTCTTTACCGTCCCATGTACGACTTTGCAATCGACTTATTAAAATTTTCAATAAACTATTGCGCGCAGTGTCGTCCATTGATGAACCAACTTTAACTGCTACTGTTGCAACGGCATTTGCAGCTTGTGCTTTTGTTGTCCACGATGGCGATTCCAATGCCGTATTTAATGTACTCGTTATAACTGTGAGATACTGTTTAATTGTTGATTCAGTACCATGTGAAATTTCACCCCATAAATCTGTCCACAATTCAATTGTATTTTCATTGCCGGGTACTTTAATTGAATGCATTGCAAAAAATGTTAACGGTATAATAATATCGTAGTAATTTTTCAATATTTCATGATTGTGATTGCTTATTGATTGCAATGTGTATCCAATTGCCAACCGTATTGAGTCATCCTCTCTCTCCATATACCAAGTATTTAATGTTTTAAATAATTTCTCGAGACTAGAGTCTTTGGCCGAACCAACAATATGGCCAATTGTAACTGCATTTGTTTTTCTAATGGCCGCATTGCGATCAGTCAAGCCATTCATTAATGCACTTAACACCTTACCGGCGTACGGCTGTAAATCTTGTTTCATCTGTACGCTGAGTAATATTAAAAAATGTGAAATTGCTACTTTTGATCCTAAACCAATACTCGATTTAATTAATTCAAGCACTTTTGGCATCAACTCCTTTAATATTGATGCGTCGATGTATTGAGTACACTTTTTCATTGTCTCTGTTGCATAATGGCTCTTAGCGGCGGTTGTTCTTGCACTATCAATCGCCTCTTGAATTTCAGATTGTGCACTGAATGCTGTACTCATATATGTTAATTTTATATTTTCCATATCGCTGGCTGTTAATAGCGCGGGAATTAAATTCACCAATGATGGTTTCAACAATGCACCGGCTATTGACACCAGTTGAGTAACAGTTTGCAGGGATAATTGTCGTACGGTTCCCAATGTGTGTATAATTCCAATGTCCAAGAATACTGGTAAGATTGCTTGTAAAACTTGTTCTCCAGATTTTCCATGCATTGCATCGCACTGGCGCACACATACCTGACATAGTGCATCAATAGATGTCAGTAATATCAAATATAAATACATGATTGTGTATAATATATAATAATGTATTTGATTTACCTTGCTGAAAAGTTTTGCTGTGTTTGTAGCGGTATTGCGTGTGTCTTCATGGATATCGTCCATCACTCGAAATAATTGTGTCCACAATTCGGGTGCACGTTTAGCAAAATCAATAGGCGCATTGGAATTAAGTAGATCAGACAGTGCATAACAACAACTTATACGTACCCGCCATTGTACATTGGTCAAATTTGTTGTAATATCACTCAATATTTCATCATGATATTGCTCCAACTAATATAAAAAATAACTGGCGCTAATTGTACTGCTTCTAAATTGATACTTCAAGTATCAATTAAAGATAAATAAAAGAATGAACGTAGATATTAACTTACAACTTTTTGGGTTGATGGAACAATTGCATGCCAAATGCTCGCCATGCTCTGTTGAATTTTTGGCGTTGGATCGAATTGATATCGGAACAATTTTGGAACAATACTTGGTAAATATTTATTCAATTCATCTTTTGCTACTGTTGCTATTGCTGAAAAACCATAAGCCGCACCTTTTTTTGATGTCCATACAGCATTATGATTTGCCAATTGCAAAAATCTGTATATCAAATCAGGTTTATTTAAATCAGATGCGAGTGAACAAATTTCTTTGTATGTTGTGATACTGCCGCCGGTTGGAGCTTTTCCCAATTGTCCTTCCTCAAATAATTTTGTGTCTTGATCAACTTGGGTGACAGTACGTCGTCCCTCTGAGAATTGACTGAGTAAATTTGAGACCAATGCTTCGCGACCACTCTCCTCACACGTATCGTAAACCAGACAAATCCCCTTTGACGCAACATCCTGAACAATATCGTTGTTCTCCGATAAAAAATCCATAAATCCATTTTGAATATCTGACAATCGATCTATCATTTGTGTACGTTTGGAGTTGCGACGTAAAATAGCAAGGAGCCAAATGCAAATGGCTTGACGTGAATTTGGATGCGGTACGTAGGCAAGTTTTAGCAATTGATCGAGCAACATTGTCAAATGATTGTTACTATCTTGAGAAAAATTTTGGTCATATTCATCGGGCAATGTTGTCCATGAGTCACGTGTTTCGAATGCCGCAGGTCCTTGTACACATAATACAAGTGATTCAGCAATTGTGAAATGCATTAATGAGTCTTTTGTTTCTTTTGCGAAATCAATAAATTTATCAATAACTGTTTTTGTATATGGAAATGATTCGCCTATGCATATTAATCCCAATGAACTTGCAGCATTCTCCTTTATTTTGTGACTCATTTTGGGATTAATTAATATTTCAAATAGATTATCGACAATTTGTTTCTTACTCATTCCCTGTGCATTTTCCGCTTCTGGAAAAGGAAGCGAAAATATTCTTCCGATTATTCCAATACTTTGTGCCGCTGCCTCAACTAATAAAACCGCATTGCTCACGAGAAAACCACAAATGGTCTCAACTGCGTCAATATACGCCTGCCAATTGAGAAGTACTTCTGCACTCTCAGTTACCTTTCGCGCAATAAGTTTTCTCTCAAACATAAATGACAGTGCCAACAGTGAGCCATGTTGAGTCTCCAATGTTTTCTTTTTAGTTGAATTAATAAATTCAGTTGTACGCAATTCAAATTCCTCCATATTTGCATTGTGGGCCATAACGATTGCATGAATTTTTGCTGCCAATTCACGTACATCAGCTCTTGTTGACCCAAGCAATGTGCGTATCCACGGCAATTCACCCACAAAACGATTTGTCATTGATGGTGGTATTGTTCCAACTATTTCCAACAACGCTGTCAATCCAACTTTATCTGAAGACGCATAATTCAAAGGTGTTATAATTTCCAAATAATTATCCAAACATTTTGTATCATTTTCCAACAATTCTTTCATATATCTCGCAATAATGGGTGAATGTTCGCACGGATGATTGTCAATCAATCCACCACGTACCGATAATTTAGCACTTTTTGCGAGACACAGTCGTAAATAATTTACAATTTCATTGTACGTCGCAATATTGTAAGGTATTTCATGATTGCCATGGCGAAATTTATCATTGGATTTCATTCGCGTTTGAACACGCCAATTGATGTATACAACCAAATCCGAAAAATTTGGAAGAAAATATTCCTTTGCATCCATTTTATCGCGTTCATTTCTATGCGCAGTCCCATATAATGCTCGAATTGCTTCCGATGATACCTCATTTTTTTCATCACCACAAGCCAATAGCAATAAATATCGCGACGGCGCGTGCTCAGGTGGAAAAATAGTTGCGGCATAATGAACTGCAACTGATCTGACACTCGATTCCTCTGATTCAATGTGAACCGACAAAAGAGTATTCATTATTGCAATGCCTCTTTCATCATCACGCTTTAATACAAAAGCCTGTGACATGGCAATCAATGCGTCTCTAACAGTCCTACGCATTTCCCCATCGGTAGACGTTAATGCCTCGAAAAATCGTTCAACTAAACATAAATCCTTGTTAACGAGGGTCGGAATTCTCTGACCAATTTGTCCAATTATTGTATACGCCATTGCTTTATGTTCAGATTCACCCTCAGAGATTAATTTAACCATTCCCGTTAAAATTACTCCGGCTACACGTGTCAAAGGTCCGAGACTGCATTGCTGTACCATATTCAATGTAAAATCAAGCGCCAATGACTTGAGTTTTTTATTCGTATTGTTTCCATATAATGAATCGAATACCACTTGAATACTGGGCGGTATTATAAACCCGGCTTTTGTTACACGACACAGATACTGCAGCAATTTAAGTCGAATTCTCGTGTTTGCTGCCAATCTTTTCATTTCTGGTTTAACATCTTTTTGTGTACCTAACGCACCAGTACCAAGAAATAATGTATAAAGTGGCAATGCCAATTGCATAGACGACCAATCCAATGTTCTGACAATTTTACGTAATTCCATATCCGCCAAATTGGCAACACTAAATCTCGTGTCAGCAGCGGCAACAATTAAATGAATAAGAATATCAGACTCGGCGAAAAAACCGCCGGCCAAAAATTTAACAATGCCCAATTTTACTTGCTCCAATTGTTCAGCTATCGGTGGACTTTCGCCTATAACACGTTTAAATGCATATTCACTGAGACCAGGTGGTACTGGAAATTGTGACCAATCAATTGGCTGCGCTAAATCACGATTTTCTGCTTGGCCAACAGATCCATAAGGCAATAGTAACATGTCCAGCATAAAATTGATCCATTGTTTTGCCACATACGGTTTATCGTGCAGTCCCAATAATGCCGCACGTTTTTCTGCACTTATTGGTATTTGAATGTTGCCAAGTGCAGGCATTATTATCAGAAATAAACTAAAAATATACATGATGAATACATATTTTTTATTAGTTAAATTTTTTATTGATTTAGAATAGAATTGGACCGTATATTTTACCTATCTTGGTGAGATAATGGTTTTCCTTCAATGGCATTCAATACACTGGGAACTAATTCAGCTTGTTTTTTCATCTCCATTCGTGGATAGCCCAATTTAATGTATATTATTGTAAAATTCTGAAATATATATAAAAATGAATAAATAATTTTTATGATATTGCATTATTTTTTCCGTCAGTCTTTTCAGATGATACTTGCAATTACAAATGAACTAGCTGCTGGATCCTGATATTGTAACAGCAGTGCTTCAACTGGAAGTTGAACTTTGGGGCGACTTTTAACACGTTTGTTAATATGAATTAACAGACCCATTACTTTTTTTCTTACACCCTCTTGAGGGCTTGACAGTTTGAGCAATACCGGTGGCAAAAATTTGCACACCGATGCTTGAAGTTGTTCATCAGTGTCAGCACTTCCTAGACAGAGGAAAACCCTCTCGAGCAAAGCTGTAATTGTAAAAAAAATAGAATTAAATTCAAAGTGTTGAATATTGATGATGTGGAATGAAGTTAGTTATAAATGACAGCGTGACATTCAATTTCTTATAAACACTATTAAAAACACATATAATCATACGCCCGCGACAAGAATTAATGATGGGTTATCGGCCAAAATGTGTTTGATGTGCCAATTGTCTTTTAATATACATAAAAGAATTTATTTTACATTAAAATTAAATTTTATTCATTGCGAATACTCACTCAATTCATCTGTCGCTGCTGCCATTTTGAAAGTGTGTAAACGAACAAAATCTATCGTGTGGAATTAAAGATCCACACACGTCGTTGCTATCAAAAAGTTTTCCCTTTTAATATATATACGTATGTATAATTGCATATATGTATTCGATCAGATGACTAACCGAGTGAAGTTAGCGTCGGTAGAATATTTCAAATAAAATTTTTCGTCGGCAAAAAAAAAGTTATCATGGGGCGATAAAACGGAATAATTCATTGACACTTATATTTTCATAAAATAGTACCATGGAGGATACGATTAACACAATAACACCAATCCTTCAATATATTGCAATTAATATTTGATGACTGTACATTCAGTGATATTGCAAATCCATTTAAATATTGAACTAGGTTAATTCATGCGCATAATGAAAAATAACTCTTGCGCCTGCGTGTATTCAAAAGTATACATAGAGCATCTTTTTTTCGCGCCATAAGGATTTTTCACAAGTGTAAATGCATAACAAAGTATAGTTTATGAAATTAGTAGTTACGAAAAACCTCGCTGTTGCCCTCGTGACCATTTGTCCTATTTGCCTAAGTACACATCATACAAATCCCACCAGGTTTCGCTTCTGCTGTCAAATTGAACAATAGGAAATCAAATAATTTAACACGTGATAATAAAAATGTGTCTTTTCCTGTCGTCACTGCATTTTCCACCGTTCGATATGTCGTATCAACATGTAATAAATCATCACAAACCACAGTGGAATTATTCATGTGATATAATCAATAAATGTTATATATTCAAAAGAATACTATAAAGTGTATCCTCATAAATTTGTCACAGAAATATCAATAACTCAAATAATTTATTTATAAAAAGAATAATTATGTCCATGCAGTACTTACACAAAATACATTTTTAATTTAAAATCTATATATTCATGAAAATATATATATTTTTTTTTTGGTATTGCATTTACATATATGCATATAGAGATTAAATATTCAAATTAAATTTCCCAATTCGACAGTTTTCTACTAAGAATGAAGTAACAGCGTTTTTTAGAATGCGGATGGGAGCATATTTAGCTCATTGAATTCAGAACGAATGAGTCGGCATGGTGTTAACAGAAGTGAACGCAGTAAGATGTTGATCGTGTTCGGGTCAACTCTGGCATTGATTGCAAGTATTATGGCTTATACAAAATCACGAAAATATTTGTTAGAAATAGCTGATAGAATTATTATTGAAGTGAAGTATCAGCTATTGGGAATACGAGAGAATATTATGGATATAATGAGAGCTAAATACAACAAAACAGGTATACCTATTCGTTTTATCATTATCTATTATTATTATTATTATAATGAAAGGGATATTGTGTAAATATATATTTATCGATATGTACATTCATGCACTGAATATTACGACAAATGATGGTAATAATGGGAATTACATATTGTTTTATCCAATAGAACTATCCGTGACAAATTGGATGAATATATTTCTACTGTAAAGTATAATTGTTATATGGAATAAAATGAATATGGACAATATTGCATGTTACAGATTTACCGCGTAAAAGTGGATGTGTCGCTATTGTTACTGGCGGATCGCGAGGAATTGGAGCAGCTGTTGTGAAAATGTTGCTTCAGTGTGACATGAATGTGATTATTGGTAAATATAAAGTGATTATATTTGTTTTAAAGCGAAAAAAAAAAAATTGGATATTAAATAAAATTGTCAATTCAGGTTGTAGAAAAATCGAGAATGGCGAAGAAACTGTGAAACAAATTCGTGAATCCGGTGTAACTGGTGGAAATGTCAAAGTATATCAACTGGATAATTCGAGTTTGAAATCGGTGAAAACATTTGCGGAGAATATCAAACAAGATTATGAAAAAGTTCATGTGTTAATTAACAATGGTATGTTGTCGATTGATTGGCAAAAAATAATAAAAGATTTTGGAGAACGTTATAGAAGATAATGTTGATATTACGATTAAAATCAACTTTCAGCTGGAATAATGTTTACACCTTACGGTGAAACCAAAGACGGTTTCGAACAGCAGTGGGGTGTTAACTATTTGTCCCACTTTCTGCTGACAGCTTTGCTGATGCCGTTACTCCGCAACGCTGGAACCTTTCAGAATTCTGCCAGGGTCATCAATGTCTCGTCTTGCGCTCACCTTTTAGGCCGTATCAATTTCGATGACATCAATTATCAGTACGATAAAACATCGCATAAACCGTGACTTATTTCAAAATAATTCCTGATATATTATTAATTTATGTCTATTATTTACAGCGAAACCAATTCTTTTCCAACCAAGATTGCTTATGCTCAAAGTAAATTGGCGCAAGTAATATTCACGCGATTGTTCCAAAAAATTTTTACGGAAAAACACCTGCCAATTCAAATTTATGCTGTTCATCCTGGAATTGTTAATACGGATTTGTTTGAACACAGTTATCTCAATAGATTGACTTGCATTAAAAATACACTTTTTAAGGTGGGCTAATTATGTTGATTCAATATATTTTTTATATATTCAAAAATACTTACAAGTAATATTGATTTTCAGACTCCTGAAGCCGGTGCTATGACCACTGTATTCACGGCAGTCAACGAACAGGTAGAATACAGTGGTGGATTGTATTTTAGCAATTGTCTCGAATCATCTATAAATCCAATTGCCAATGATGAATGTACTCAAAAACAATTACTACAGCTCAGCCTTAACCAAACAAAACTTACTAACTTTTTTCAGTACTTGTAAATTTTATTATTCTACCACAATTATAAATAGATCCGTCCAACAATTGTTACTCTCATTTTCCACTTTGTAAAAAACACAAAATACATAGAATTATTTTATTTATTTATTTATTATTATTATTATTATTATTATTATTATTATTATTATTATTATTATTAAACTGTGATATAAAATATAATCATATTTTTATCTGGTGTAAACTTGAGGTCCACATCTGTAGTTTGCACTTGACTTTACTCTTGCACCTCGAAGTGTGATGGATTTACTCAATAATGCGGGTGTTCTCATATAAATTCCTCGTCCTTCAGGCGTCCAGGCTTTCAAAGTGACCTTATCATTTTCATTAGGTGTTATTGCCACCCATCCTGCGTGATCAAACAATAATATATAGTAAATATACATCTTGCAATTTGCATTGAAAAAAAGAGAAAACACAAAACTATGTGAAAACAGTTACCTGCACTTGAAAGAAGAATATCAGCAACGGATTCATTTTTGCCAATTCCCTCCATAGAAAATTCTTTGCTTTGAAGTGACGGCCAAATTTTCAATCTTTCCGGATCGTTTGTTGGTACTATTAATGCTTCTGTATGTAATAATTCATTATATACATCATCGGCACTTTCCGTGAAACATATAGTAATGGGCAATTCGTCACTCGCAAAAACAGTAATTCTAGTTAACAAAAATTAATTATCTCAGCATTAATACAGAATAATAAATGAATAGAATAGTTTATTTTTATATAATTACCTTATAAATTCGGGTCCCTCTATCAAATCAATTCTTCCCAGTCCAGCTAAAAACATCGTTTGACCAGGTTTAAATATAAAACTTCTCGGTGATATAATTTTTTTTGGCAGTGTCACTAATAATTCCTCTGTTGTTAATAAATGTAAAACTTGATCGGGATGAACAACACCAGGAGTATCGTAACACCAACGACTGGATTTATATATATCGTCATTTTCATTGATTCCAAATTTGCCAGTAGCTTTTGATGCCATGTACGCTTGCTGAACAGCACTATTGTCACTTACCATCCTTGGGAAAGTTCTCCCAATTCGTTCTAAATAATACAAACATACATTATTAAACTAAATAAATTAAAAAATTACATCTCATCAATGAATTTCAAAGCTATACCTTGCAAAGTAGCGAATGATATATCTCGTTTTGCAGTCAATTCACGTTTTCTTATATGTAATTCGGCGTGATTCTCCTCTTTCTCCGCTCTCTCACGCATCATCCGTTGATATAGTCGCCATCGAACCGGATTGAGAATCGGAAACTTCAATAGATTTAATGTTGTTCCAGGCCATGGTGAAGTAGTCGCACGTTGAATCAGATCAACAGCTTGTACTTTACAATAATCAGATTGCAATAGTGCATTGAATAATGTGGATTTTCCAACATTGGTACAGCCAATCATATATACATCGCCTGATAAAGAAAACATTGTACGTCATAATTTCATACATATGATAATAAAAAAAACAGAAGAAAAGATGTATACCTTTATATGCCCAAATTTTATTTAATTTATTGATAAGTCGCTCTACCCCATAACCAGTTTTAGCCGAAACCAAAGTAATATGTTTAACATTTATTGATCTAAGTCCCGAATTTTCTAATGCAGACATTAATGATCTTTCGATATTCTGTAAAAACTGTGGACAATCTTTTGGTAATAAATCGACTTTATTCCCTACGACAAATATTGGTGTCGTTTTTCCAATAACTGTTGTTAGATCTGGCCAAATGCTGCATGGAAAGTCAGTTACATCGATCATTAATATCACCGCAGATTTTTTCTTTCTCAACTTTATTTGACGGAGAATTTGAGGATATATTTCGGGTGACACTGTCACTTCCAATGTAGTATTATAATACTTCATAAAATGACAACGTTGACAAATGGTATTTTTCAAATCCTCTTTTTTTAATCCCACAAATAATTCTGAAGGTAAATAACCAGGGATTGCGGCATCTTGGCATTGTAATAAAGCGCCGCAACCACCGCAACCCGTTGAACTGACAGGAATATTGGAATTCGATGTTCCATAAAGTGATTCCCATGTTTCTTCTTCATCAGCATCATTAAATTGTTCATAATCCGTCATCCAATCAGAAGGTATATTTGAAAAATCATCTGCGGGTCTTCGCATTTCCATTTCAAGTATTCTTGTCTCCAAATCTTTAATCGGTTTTTTATACAACGATCCAGAGGCTTTTTTCGCCACTAAATATGACTCGTATAATTTTTTATATCTCTCATTGAGTGGTGGTAATGACTCAGAAATTTGTTCTGAATCTTTATCGTCATCTTCAGCTGAAGTGAATTTATCTGTTGCTGCATAAGGCATGTAGACAGGCTTCAATGATTTCTCTATTCTTACCACTTCATTAACCTTTGCTTCAGTCACTTCATCATCATTTCTCAAGTACTTCAAAGCAATACTATATGTCGGCTGATTGGCAAGCTCTTCAAATCGTTGAGCTTTCATATTTTTTACAAACCTATTTACAATTGATTTATTCCGTCCATAACCAAACTTTAAGCGCCTCCTCTCAACATAATCACAATATATAAGTTTCTCTGATAATGCTTCAACTTTTGGATCCAATTGCAATTTTATATTGCCTTCTTCATCTATTTTTAATCTTTCATTTACATCAAAATATCCCCGCATGAAAATTCCGTTGCCATTGCGACATAACCTCAAATTAATACGGCGAATTGATTTACTGCATGAACAATCATTGACAAATGAATTTATAACTGTCAAAGATTTCCCAAACTGAAACATTGTTCTTTCACTATTTATTTCACACAGTGTTAACAATTACTGCTTTTTTTAGAACATAATGCTGCGGCACATCTCGCACAGTAAGTCACTACAATACGAAAGGAAAGTGACGATTTTAGATCAGGTTAGGTTTATTCTCGTGTGTACTTAATATACATCTACAGCCGCACCATGTGCTATCGATAGTAAACACTTTAATCACTTTATTTCATACGGAATATACAATAAAAACATCATAACAGCAGTACATGAATGAACATTCAATTTGATTTCGAAACGCAGTAAACGTGGATGATGGTCAATTGATTATGCAACGAATCCAAATTAAATGATTATAGATGTTATTGCAATAAAAGAGGACTAAGTATTTATGTGGACGTTAATTTTGCTGCTTGGGTGTGATTCCATCTTATCCATTAATTCAATTTATATATCGATTAGATTTGTTGATTTTATGTGCACTAAGAAACCGCGTGTATAAACATAAATATCCTTTATTGTCATTGGTATTTGAAAGTTTTGAAATTGATAAATTCAGTGATATTGTTCTTCGTTATGAAGAAGAATCTATTCATGTACAGATTGAATATGTAGATCAATATTCCATCAACAATAATATTAATTATGCTAAAGGGAGACAAAGTTTTTCAATTAAATATTACTGAGGTGGTGATATCTAAAAATACTCTTTCTCTCTGTGTATAAACTCACTGCGGTTTGAAAGACGTATTTTTTCTGTGCAGAATTGTGCTCATAATTTATTAATGAAAGATGCACAGCAACGACTTAGTAATAATTGCATTGTCCAACTTATTTGGACTAATCTTGGTTCAACTGTAATCAACGTTGGCGACGGATATTATCGCTGTTGTAATAAGAGTCACTCAATCACTTGTATGGCTTATCAACATCTGGCGAGAATAAGTTGACGTAAATTCGTATAAACACATACGTATATACCTTTTCAATGAATATTCAAAGTAGATATTTAGTCTATTCAATTTATTAAATGTTTTGTATTATTTATTTTATCGTTCTGTCGATATTGCAAACAAAAACATAAAAAAATCAAGACATGTAGGCAGATAAAATTTATCTTATATATATATCAGTACATTGACAGTCTCAATTGCTGCATTTATTGTATGTGCAAACCTCAAATATTTTCGCACAATTTATAAATTATTCATCTATTAGTTGTAGGATCTAATCGTAATTTTATATTGTCTGTTTCATATGCAAACGCTTAGTCAATCAATTTCATCAACATACTATTGCGTAAATACTGAGTGTTCATTACGTCGTAACCTCAAACTTATACGGTGTAATAATCAACCTAAAATGTTCCAAACCATACATTCTTCTTTCTATGTATATTTCATAACATGTCAATAGCTTATCTTTTTTTTTTTTTCATTTACAATCTTGAGTAATACTTTTAAAATATACTGTGACACATTTCACACATGTAAATTGTAATACATTATCATTTTAGGTTAGGCCCCATATTTTTGAAGCAGCACTGTGTACAGTGTCAATATTGCGAACTTTACCCGCACAACATCACATACCGGAAACTTCCGATATCAATATCATAATAAAAACATTCATATAATTTTTAACAAATTTTATAATTTGTCATTAATCAATAATCATGAATAATTATATATTAAAGTAATGTAAACTTTTACTCAGCTTGTATTACTTAATTAATTATAAAGATTTTTTATTATAAATTGGTAACCATGTGTAAAAATGGATAGTCATAAGATGAATGCGCAGAGGATCGGTGTAAAAAACTTGTGAATGTGATTGCAATGAACAATGCAGTGCCGGGGCTCCAAGCGATTGTCAAAGTAAATGAGTACAATAATATAATTTTGGAGACTGTATATTAATGCATACAATAATAATTGACGACTATTAAAAATGACACAATAAATAAAAACCGACGCGTTGCCTGCCACCACGTTGTTTTCGTCGTTGGGTTAAAGTGTGCGATGTGTGATTGTATATTGAGAGATGAACACGCCGGCAATGGTAAGTAACACAATAATTTCCATTAAAAATTAATTGATTGTACGAAACAATACATTATTAGTCAGTGTAAGATTATACCAAAATATTATTACTTATTGTTTTCATATATATCAAACAGACGTTTATGTCATAAAATATATTTAATTATGTACAAATGTAGTGAATTTATCTCTACATTTCGAATGTATTTCCTCCAAGTAACCATACCATGCCTTTACATTTATTTATTTACGTATTCATTCCATTAAGTATAAACATGTGACATGAATATTTATTGTCCACATAATGTACATTGTGTCGGCAATTGAATTATAAAGTGATTGCGTGACGAACAATAATTTTATGTTTTTTCCACTAATAAATAATATTAAAATAAATGTTGATATTGATAATTATTGTAAAATATAAATATTGTGTAAATTCATATATTTTTGGTAAGAAAATAATGGATAACTGGATAAATTTACGGTGTTCGTTATTTATTTCAAGATCAATAACTTGTTAAAATTTTCTTAAATTTATTAAAACAATTTAATATACATATATATATATATATATATATATATATATAAATAGACAAAATGATTAAATGTTATTAACTGTAGGTGTAAGACATCTGGAGTTGATATTGCGTCATTGATACGACATGAGGAACAAAGGATACTTAGCGGCTTTATTGGGTCTAACATTATACCTGGCATTTTTATGTATACATCTAATAGGTGTTGAACGTTAAATTTCGGTTGAGCTCATGTTGTTTTCTATTGTGTAATCTACTGCGCAAAACATCGCCACCACGTGATGTTAGTCGGCACATAGAGGCACGTGGATTTTAGTGTAGAGCGAGAGCGGTAAAGTAAACACACATATATATCGATAGTAGCAATTTTAAACTGTATAATCCAATATAAAAACATTTTATCTCGGTTATATAATATATTCTCTTGAATTTTTCAAAGTAGCATCCACCAAAAAAATATTCGTTTGGGATATGATTTCAAAAGATGAATGTAAATGAATTAATTATTATATTTTTTTTGGATTCATTATGTTAAGTGGATGATTTATTACTCGTCAATTTATTGTTAGTTGTATTGATAAAGCATTTTCTTTATTGTGACATTTTGATAAGTCGAATTTTTATTTTATTATCAATATATAATTGGTTTTTTTTTTTTTTTCATGAGAAATCTAAAATTAATTTTATAATGTATAATGAGTTGGTTCTATTGGTTGCAGTAATAGTCACGACAACGACATTATTTTATGAACGATGATAGTCATTTCTCATTGGATCAATGTGGGTCAAGGTTGTGCATCAAGAGAAAAAAAAAAATATTCTGTCTCTTCTCACGTAGGCCAATACAAGCCACAAATTATTATTCAACTATATATAAAAGATCCCTATACACATTGCTGGTATTTTTCCCATGCTCATAAATGTTCTATTATTGTCTTCAAACACCTTCATATCGATAATCAATAAGAAAAATTCCGAAGAAAATGGACCTGCGTAAAAGAAAAATTATTGTTATATTATTTTTAACAGTTATTTTATTTATATTGTTCTTTGTGATATTTTGAGCAATGTATATCTTGCAATAATATGCTCCTGTAAAAACTAAAAATGATCAGCCTCCGATATTTGTTTGTTGAAACACTTTAAAGTGAATAAACACATGGCTTTGTGCCCGCTTAGTTCACTGTAATATCAAATAGAGGAGGACTTTTATTAAACATATGATGGCATTAATATACGTGGCACGATAAAGATCAGTTAGGCCCTGCCAGATTCACATAATTTGTGTGTCACTTGTGCGGGGAATTTCATCCTGTTGCAGTGCAATAAAATGGACACGAGACAGTGGCAGGGAAAATGAAAAAAAAAATAAAAAAATACGCGACTCTTTGAATTGAAGGTGGTGAGCGAGCAATGATCTTTAGAGCTTTTAATTTTATTCATTTTATTATATATTATATAATATATATATATGTATAATAAATAAATTTAGCTATCAAATATTTAGAGAAAAATCAAGTTAAAAAAATAGTAAATTTTCACTCAATGCCATTTTCAATCATTTATTATTATTGTTATTATTATTATAATTAGTATTATTATTATTTTCGTCAAACAAATTATCACAAATATACTTATCGGTATTCGTTACTTGACACAACAATTCAACCAATACGTAATATTACTTACATCAGCACAGACTGACTAGATAAGAGACATATATATATTATTTTCAAACACATGTGCATTGGGTTATCGTGACTCATTGTGTTTGCCTGACAAACTTTAATAATACAATTTATATTCAAGCAATGATATATATGGCTTGTTTGTGAAAAATATTAACATTCTATTTACAAATGTCGTCGCATTAATCCAAAGATAGCTTTCATCATTAACCTCACTAGTTTGACTCACACACATCAGTCTACATTAAATTTTAATAATTCAATTATATTTATTTTTTTTTTATCATTACTAATTGTCGAGAAACAATTTATGTCTTTTAATGCGCAACAATAGGATCATTTTTAAAAATCGATATATTCAATATTATTTTTTTTCTCTTTAACATTTGTGCCTTTCAACAATAAACGAATGGCAAGGGTAAATTGGAACACGTCGATATAATTGTACTCATTCATATATAATAATGTGCGCATGTATTTTTTTATTTTTTTTCTTGTCAAACATTTTGCCGTCACGATTGGTTAAAGTAGTGTGCATCCATTGAGCGAAGTATAAAGTAATATATTATGTTGCGGATGGTTATGGAAAGGTGACAATGCTTTAGCAAGTGACGAGTCACGTCGCAGTATAATAATAATTTTATATTACATTCAAAGTGATTTACTTAAAGTTCACTGTAATAAAATAATAGTAATATTTCCTAATGTTGGATTATCCGAACTTTTCCCACACGATATTGAGTATAAACACAATAGACAACAGCAAACAAGTTGACATTGATTTAGTGATAAATACTTCTCGTTATAAATATATATGTTAATGTTCACGAGACATTTTGCACGTACGCCACGATTTTCCGGATAAACATTGGCTAGTCGTCATGGCCACTAAAGAAAAAAAAATGGAAAATAATAAGATAGATACATTTACTTAATTGAATTGTTTATCCTTGAAATGATCAAATGACGATGAAATTTCTTATTATCATGAAAACGTTAAAATTAACTATCAGATTGGAGCTCTTTTTTACTTTAATTTGTTTTGTTATTCTTTTTTTTTTGTTGCTTGATTTAGAGATAAAATGTACAAAGAGTGAAAAAAAAACAATACGACGTGCATTATCTGTCGAGGCATTAGATAGCAAATGTATGATATTGATGTGAATAGTAATTGAAATGAAATAGATAGAGATGTGAGAGGAGAGAGCAATGATACGATAGATTTCAAATAAATATATATATATATTTCTAAGAAGTATTTATTTATCTGCAATTAAAATATATATCATTAATTTTTATTTCGCCATTTTGAGAGAATAGGTTTATCAGCTCACATGATTTTAATTTTATATTACAATTAATTATTTGTATTATATAAAAATGAGTAAAATGATCAAATGAATTCCGGCAATATATGTAAAATAAATATGGACACAGTATGCATACTGATATTAATTCACTTTGCAGCTGAAGCTTCTCATGATAAATTGTGTATTTCCAGAATGTAATACTTCGTCACCTTGGAAACGTGGCTCAAAGTCATTTTCACACAACCACGTCACTCAGTCAGTTCTCTTGATTGCTTGTTTTTTAAAAAGAAAACAGAAAGAAAGAAAAATCAATCGCATTATTGTTTCAGTGCGTTGTGTAATATTGAAACCATATGTTAAAAAAAAATAATGATACTTTTATTGTATAAATTGAATTAGAATTCGATTATGGCAGTGTACAATTTTCAATATTGCTCTTTAATCATTTCATTAAAATATGCGACCAATAAAATAAAGTCAGATTTATGTTGAATTAAATTTTTAAAAGGTGTGTGTATGTGTGTGTGTGTGGGCGCATATGAAAGAGGGGGTCGATTCGCGTAATGTGGGACAAACTTTAGAAGTATCTTTTGCGCGTCATTATAGCGGTCTCTACAATGTCTTTTATTATAGATATATTTGCACCGACTGACAATTGGCTATTAGCACCGTAAAAAGTATATATATATATATATATATATAT
>CAJUYH010002136.1:17273-36866 GCA_910591685.1 Galerucella tenella | reverse complement strand
ATGGTTACATTGGTGAAGCTGAATATTTGTGCATTACAGGATATGAAATATTGTCGTGTATTTAACATTGCATGAAAATTCACTTTGACAGAAATAGAATTTGAATGTGACATTAAATTCACTTTCACACACTATTTATTATGAATGAGCACGAGTATTTTCACAACAAGCGGAGCGATACCTTTGCACTGTCACTCTCTTACACTTTTACACTTTTTTTATTTTATTATGTATGCGTTGTAGTCGATCAGAAGGAACGATACGTCCGTCCGGTTATCACCTTGTACCTTTACTCGCATTTCGATCCTATTTTTCTGCTCCCTGTTATCCTCTCATGTTGTCTCTCATTGTAATGATGTAATGATATAAACAGAAAAGGAGAGAACGCTGTGGCGACAATTGTGTGACGCGCCGGACGGAATTTGGCAAATATTATTAAGTAAGTGGAAAAGAGTGAGGGAGAGAGAGAAGGTGAGTCGCATCCATGTACGTGAAATGTGATATAGGCTCTTCCTTCCCCTTACTTAATAATCTTTGCCAAATTCCGTCCGGTTCTTTTCTTCATGTATCGTCAGGCAGGAAATAAATACCCCAGTATCCGCTGTACGTTTTGTATGCAGTTTCGAAAACGCGTGTGTATATTTGTAAGTGTGTTCGTATGTGTATATATATTATTATTATACAGCTATGTACGGGCTTCTGAGACTGGAGAACGAAAGAAGGTTGGCACCAAGGGTGGTATACACAAGTCTTTTTCCTCTCTCATTTCAATGTGATGGGTATAAGGAGTTTATTTTTGGCTGCCATATGCAAAGTTATTTCCACTCTCGGTTTTCGGAGGAGGTAGAGAGGGCGCGAGAAGACATCACCCTAAATAGAGTCATGCCCTGATGTCTTTCCGAGGCGAAATCAAAATAAAAGGAAAGAAACAAGAATGGAATATGTATATATATATATCAAAGACACGTCTATCACAAAATTTACTACGAGTTGTAGTGTTTTAAAATCCATTACTGCTTCTTCTTTTTTTTTTATTTTTTTTGGGTTTGTATAGAATCTATTTGTATGAAAGCACTCGAATATCATGTGAAAAAAAAAATGAAAGCACATTAGCTATTTTGCCTGTGTTTGTCATATAGTTTACGTTAAATTTTATAAACGAGTGAAATACAAATAGTATATGAATGTAAGAGAAGACATGTTGAACCAATCCCAAAATAGCCAATCGTCATTTTCGAAACAACTTTCCTCGATCTCTCTAAATATATCCTCACGAAAAAGCATATACACTCCGGACACTTCTACGACTTTTATTTCGTTTTTCTCTTTATATACATGCGTATTATATATGTGAATGTACATGTGTATATACAAGGCACGTACGTATTTGCATGAGTGTGGAAGGGTTTAGTATAGAGATGAGAGTCAAACGTCGTGGAAAATATGTACGGGGTGATATAACGGAGATAGGAAATGGCTGTGTGAAAGAGAAGAATGATGAGAATAAAGATAAAAAAAAAGAAAAAAAGAGCATGAGCAGAGACATGAATAGTGAGAGAGAGAAAAGTAAAAAAAATATACGGATAAGAGTAAACGGTTGAGGGCAGAGCGACACATAAACGTATAATTGGCTGCACTTAAATCTCTATAACACAGCAGTAAAAATGCGTGGAGCGCCACGTAAATCAACACAAGCAGTACGATATGGCACTGGCGACCTTCTTTCATCCTCTATCCTCTCTCACACTCGTAAAATTATGCAGTGGCAAAATTGATAAAACGTGTCACACTCAAATTACTTCGATATACTGGCTGGACTTTGTTCATATTCTAAAAATTAAGAGAATGATAATAATGATTACAATTTAATCGCACTATTATTAAATTATATTTTAGTCTTTTGATGTTTTCAAAATGCACTTTTATATTATTTTTTTGTATTTTCAATACAAAACGCTCGCCAAATAATGCATAGTTGTCACAAATTTACTGCAATCAAAGAAACGTTTTGCCAAGCTATTACACAATTCCATACAAGTACATGGGGCGGTTTGCAACATCTCGCCATTAAATGGTGTGAAGTAAGTTCGTTTTTGTTGTTTTTTGCCATACTCTGAGGTGGAGGAATGAAAAAAGAAGCTAAAATCCTAATAAACTGCAACGTTTATTTTAACATTCAGCTGAGCGCAATCTATTTTCATTTCACTTTTTGTGTAAGCCCCGAGGTCACAAACAAAATTCATATCTAATTAATCTCGAATAGATAGAGACGTTAATTTCATGGAGCTGTCATCGTGTGAAACCACCCGGGCAATGATTATGTGTGACTATACTTGCGTATATATGTACACAATATATTGATATAAGTTATATGAAGACAGGAACCTTTTTCTTTTGATCTTTGATAAGATTCAGGTCATTTATAATCCGCTCGACCTGACTGATTTTTTCCAAGACGCCGTTTGTTGGCTAGACCGCACCACGACGGCATTTTCTATAGACTTTTAGATACGAGGAAAAAAAATTGTCATCGTTATCAGACTGTGATCCCTCCAGTCATTCGGATATTTCGAGGTATTGAGGTATCGTACGAGTAGAGGATAAAAAGTGATTTTCGTTGATGAAAAATTGGCGACATTTAGTAGAAGTATTATTAAACTTAGGGTTTTTTTTCTTCAGTATACATGCAGTCACGCATACGCGCCCGCACACATACATTTTTATCTATACATGTACATATAGATAATTGAAGATTCGCTGTCGCAATGAAGATGAGATAGTAAGTCGCCTTTAATATCTCTCATTATCGTCTCGCTTCCAGGCGCCTTTGGGCCTCTCTCCAGGGAGTATGAGAGTGGCGCGCAATTAAAAAGCTAAGATTGATAAATGACGTAGAATTAATGCGCAGGGTGAGGACTCTAGAGAGTATAGAGAAGAATGGAATAGTGAATGGGCAAACATAGAAGTGAGAAAGGATGAAGAAGCAAGGAGAGAAAGGCAGAGCGGTATAAAAACAGTGAGGATGGTGAAACAGGGTGGCTCGATCGAGACCGAGGGTGATTGCGGGTGGCTTAATGGTGTTTGTATGCATGGGAACTAGTTTGAGGGGTGAAAATCAACCCCTCGCCTGATGGCTCGACGTTACATTACTGGACCCAGCTAGTACAATAATATGCCCAGCCAAAAAAAAAAAGCCAAAATTATTTTGACATAGTTACAATAATGATAACTTTCAATCTGTTATTATTATCAGTATTATTTTCTATTCCAAAAATATTTTCAGGCGATGCGAGTAATGCGAGTATTGGTAGCGGAGAAGGTACAGGCGAAGAAGATGATGACTCGTCGGGAAAAAAAAATCAAAAAAAGAGAGGCATCTTCCCAAAGGTTGCAACCAACATCCTCAGGGCGTGGCTGTTTCAACACCTAACGGTGAGTAATTTAGTAATTTCGTCTTGTTACATTTTTCAATATGTGAATCGAACAATTAAACAAACGATACAGTGCTAGTCTAGATATATATATATATATGTATAATGTTGAAGTGAAATATCGAGGCGAATATAAGGTCACGAGTATAGAGATGAAGAAACAAATGTGTATAAGCAGCAAAAGACGTAATCTTCTAATGTAGATAAGAAACATACTGATGATCGTCCCCACCCTTCTCTCTCACATCTAGCTACAATGTTTGCCCATACCTCCCAATGATTCACGGGTAATCTGAGCCACAAAAAGCACATCGCGATTAGAACGTAACCCCCGTGTGGCGTACACAGTTGTGTAACGCCCTCTATTCATCTCCCACACTCGCTCTTTTAGCTTTCTCTCTCTCTCTCTCCTTCTCTCAACGTAGAAACACTCCATAGAATATTGTGCTGTGATCGGGTTACCTTGCCAAGCGGTAATCATATTGCAGCTCGGTTAATGCCATTACCGCGCCCGTATGTAGAGGGGTTGACACCCCATTGAATGTATTTCTATATATATATTTACTCGATATGTCTTTCTCTCTCTCTCTCTTACTTCAACTATGTCGCTACCTCTTTGTTGCTCTTGTTCTGTGCCCATTTCTCGTATGGCCTCAACGAGTGTATTGGATATGACGTTGGCATAACGGGCTTTACGGTTCGGTGCATGCGCTCCGTTAACCAGGAAACTTTTCTCATTCATACGCGGGTGTGCGCACAAGTTTTCGTGAAGAATGTGTATATAGGGATAAAGAAGGAGAGCGAGGTAGATGAAGGAGGTAAAGTGATAGGAGATGGACGAAAGAGAGAGATGTGAGGGGACGATGATTGTGTATGAAGGATAAACGTGGAGAGTTTATCGGAAAATAACGAAAAAAAAAAAGCCAAGTAACATCATCCGGTGAATATCGATTGGGAAAATGGAAAAATTGCAAAGTGCTCTCAGTGATAAGCAAATTTCACCCCTTTCATTGCAATCAATTCAAGTGTTATTTGTGATTGTTTTTTAATTTTCATTATTTAAGGTTATTTTTCCATTTTTATTATTGGTTGTATTTCATTTATGAATTTAATGCAGTTCAGCAGTTCTTAAATTCACGAAAATTAGTTAATCGATATTATTTGAATGAAAATATTTTCTATCCGTTAAAATTTTTTTTGTCGTTGTTGTATAGATTCATATGGATAGCAATGAGATGCTGCTTACAATACATGGGGTTGTGATTCAGGTAGAGTACAACGCGATATGATCTGATCAGTATATAGATTTTTCTATATATCGGTAACTACAGAAATATCATTTTTGTACAAATGTAGGTATACAAAAGCCGCGATAGAAGTTTTTATTTTTTTTTGTGCTTTATTTATTTTCGTTTGAGCGTATAATATGGTTAACGATGAAGATTGTTATATGTATATAGTCTTCGTCGCGGTTAGATAAACAACAAAATAGTTGAAAGGCGCGAGTGGTTATACACTACTTCTCATTCCACGTCTATGAATTATATTCAACTGTGTTTATTAAAAACACATACATATATCTATAGTACTTTTTGAAATAATAATAAACGGAATTCATTTACGTTACAACACGTGTTCTCTTCCAAATATTCATTTCTCATATAAATATCATACTCGGTGTTTCTTGTCATCTGGTAAAATGCCGAGTTGCGGTGCGCGTATAATAACTTGAGCCAAAGAATTTTCAACGCATCAACGATTGTCACCAGGTCATAAGCTCCAGCCAATTGCATCTCACAAATCTTTCGGTAAAAGAAAAAAAGGGGTGAATTAATTAATAAGATAAACAGTAAGATGAATAAGTATGGAAACTTTATTTATAGGTATTCTTTAATATTATGAACATTGCCATTTGAACTATAAATATTCCAATAAACAGATATTTTATAACGTTGGAATGAGACATGAGATGGAGTAAGAAGCTAACAATCCATATATAAAGTACAAAAAGCGAGGTAGAATGTATAGCCCCGTGTCGAACAACCAGATATAAATTAAATTAATTTGATGGGAGTCGAAGCCCCAGTATCTTCCTTCTTCCTTCTCGCTCACTCTCGTTTTTCCTCTGTCGCTATTCGTCTGCGTAGTATTCTAGTCCGTATATGTGGCCGACTGCGACCACGTTGTATCCAAACGACATACGCAGGTTTGATTAAATTTTGTTCCAGTTAACGTAAATCGTGCGTCGAGGAACAAACACACGCACTCACACATACAACATACATGTATAAATGGAACATGTGCACTAAAATTCCAACGATATATATATAAAAATATTTTTTCCACAATAATTATGTCTATGGTTATATCATCAGCGATCTGCTAGCAACATGAACGTCGATTATTTATTACAATAAATTGTAAGAAAAAATGATAAAATTCATGCTTTCCAAGAATTTCATTCAGTTATAAATGCTTTGATATTGTAAATATAGATTTTCATATATAGAAGCAACTGATAAGATAAGCTAATGTATATATAAAGTCAATTTAAAATTTTTGCAGACGCAATATATTTAATATCACATGAATTATTGAATTCGCTTCATCATCGGTTCTGAAAACTGTGAATTCAATTGGTAAATGGCCGGGCAATAACAATTACGCCACGCAATCGTATAGATAATATATATATATATATATATATATGTATGTATATAATGCAGCCGTGATATAGATAAAACAAATTGTATGAATATAAGTGGAAAGAAAGATTGAAGATAGAGCCGACATATATCTATAATCCATTTTAATTTACTCGGGAGTTATATTTGTCTGACTTTGTAGTTTTGCCAAATCCATATCATTATATATGTATATATATACAAACCTATAGTGCTTGCATACAATCTCGACTATACTTTCCATCTTCCAAAACCCCTTTGGCATCACCCGCTATTGTCTTCTTAACCTTCTTATATCAATGGCAATATCTGATGAAATTACATTCGACTATTTTTATCTTCCACCATGCAGACGAGTTAACGAAACTACTGGTTACTCATGCGACAATCTAGTCATAAATTTATTTTTTGTCTCTTTACTAGCAAACAATACTAATATATATGTATACGCATCATATATATTTACAATTGTTCCTATTACTTTATTTGTCTTCTATTTCGTTTTTTGTTTCGTTTTTCATTCCCAAAAGACGATGTTCACATGCACGCTCACGAATTCCATATATACTCCCAGTAAAAAAATACACCTAAGGAGAACATATTTAATTTTCCAAATGTACTTATCAAGTGAAATGGCACGTTGATACACACGTTATTTACGATTTATTCAGCATTTTTTTGTTCTTATATAAGTATATTTTATAGCAAAAGCAATTGAGTTCAAGAGCCGGAGTGACACTTGAACGATGTACACATTCGAGAAGAGGAATGAAGAAAAAAAAAAAAAATAGTGAAAAAGTCAAATAACGGGATAGAGCGAGAGAGAGAGAGAAAAAAAAATGAGAGAGACGATAAGGAAAAGGAAAATGCGTGCTTTGGTACAGTCATTTGGATATCTTAAACAATTTGCATGGAGAATCATAGTGGCAGTTTTTTCGGCAGTAAAGGGGCTCTTGTTCAACGCACGCGGCACTCAACTCGACTTTCTACGCGCACTCTTATGTATATATCCCCGCAACACAGCTTCAACTTCCCTCATCTATTGCTTTATACCTTCGAGCGCGTGTTCATGTATATATGTAAATATATATATATATATATATATATATATATCCGTACTACGAACCGTTTTATACGACTATAACCGTATAGCTCTATATGGCCCACTTAGATCTGCTATCTCGTTTCCACTGGGGACCAAAACTAACTGACATCTATTGTCCCACTTATTCCCTTCAAAGTTGTATAACGCGTAACCACATGACGTATCACATCGTTTTCACTCTTACAAACAAATAAGTTTGGTCAATTCGCAAATGTGTTTCGCACAATATCAGTGGAGTATTTGTATTTATATGATAGTATTCACCCTTGAAGGAAATACTTTGACCATGATCGAATCGTTTCCTGCCATCTCGGATGTTTAAAGTTTATAACCACCAATATCCTATAGAACGAAAAGTCGAGCGACAATTTTTATCCCGGTAGCGAGAGGGATGGATTTTTTTTCATACTTACTGTGGGTCCCAGCACGCCCGTTGTCACCCCATCGTTTCTAGAAGAAAGAATAATGTCGTGGAAACGTTTGCATACATCGACCGGCAGTTTTCTGCTCGAACAAATCCTCATGGCATTTTCTTTTTCCATGGCAAGTCAATCCCTTTCAACCCTCACGTGTTTCCACACTTATTTTCATTATTTATACACATTTATTATCCACGTATATAAATATATAAATACTTTCACCAAAAAAAAATGTTTGATAATTTGAGTGATAATGTCAATGCCTTGAAATATTTTTTCATAGTTGAAAAAATGAGTATGGTAAATTTTTTTGTTTGATTGCTGGAGAAATACTTTGTGGGTAGAGCTTGAAATAGTGTTGAATTGTGTCCGGGCATTCTCGCGCTCCTATCTTGGCAGCAGTCTGACTCATGTTTTATTATAACACAGAGTGAGAGAAAGGTAAACCCTTGCACTGTGGCGCCGGCACGAGCCACACATTTGAATATAATACTTGGCCCCACGTCTCGACACTGTGGCAAGTGAAACAAACTATAATTATGTTAATGCCGTGGCATGGTATATGCCCGGATCAATCGCTCACGCCAAAGTGATACCAGAATACTGAGACTTCTTTGTCATTCCTTTGCATCCTTAATATTCATCCTCACTATTCATATACTAATACAGCGGCACTCTCATTTTAATATACCTCACCGCTACGTTACAATATCATTTCCACGCTCTTTTTATTCCCGTATTATTTTTGTATTTCAATGAGTTAATTTAATTGTTCAGTGGAAAAAAAAATTATATTTACATAAACGGTCTTGCGTCACATTTTTTGTCTTTTAATATTGCATATATAGATATACAGGGACTTATTGTGTACAATGCGCATACACAGAATGCAAGGGGTCGCAAGTTCAATTGATTTCTCTTCACATTTTCTTTGTTACAATTTATTTCTCGTTCCGTCTTCCGGAAATTCTTAATGGTAGTGCACACAACGACGACAAGAAGACGGCGGCGAACTCCACTACGGTAATTAAAAGAAATCGTATTCTAGTATAGCGACGGCAGTATAGTCTACCACTATCTCACGGCTTCCAACTTCTCCGTCCGCCTCGATACGTAAATTTATTACTCTCACTTGGCCGATGAAAATATCTAAGATGCACACCGACCAAGTTTCCACTTTAATATCTTTATCTTCAGACACATATATATATATATATCGATGCATATTTATATATAGATTTTGCAAGTTTAATAGTTCATGCAACACATACACTTTTCATATACTATCACTAGTATTATTACGGCAGCTGTTGTTACTTTTGTTGTCACTACCCTTGGCATAGTATTATTAACGTGGTTGTTTCACCAATTTTATTTGAAAATAAAGCCGCAAACTATACGCTCTATTGCCCAGCTAAGATAATACAAAAACTGTCGTAAGCAAAGGTGACAATATCGTGGCGACCTTGTTGCTATATTCTATCAGTAGCTGAGAGAATATCCGGTCCCGCATCGTGGTGGCGCTAAGGGAAAAACGCGAGTTTGGTCATAGGATTAGTCTGTCGCTCTGGCGACAGGGTAATCCCCCATTTTTGTGAAATTTATCGTCGTTAATCCGTCCTCCCTGTGCGCTTATATTCTACACTCCCTCACGAAAAAATCTATCCTCCCTTTTATACTCAATGCTATTCAATCCCTTCATTTTTTTTTTAAACTCTTGTTTTCTCTCCAAACGATATCCCCTGTCGATATTAAAAATAATAAAATGTCCTGTAGTCCTGTCTCCTACGCGGCGATTCACTTGACATCGTCAGCGACAATGATAATACTTTCATTCGGCTTTCTTTTTTATGACAAAGAATTTGAGCTATCCATGTCCCTTCTTCATTTTCATTGTAATCCCATCAGGATTTAAAATATTCATATCTTGAATGTGCATTCATAGATATTTAGCGACACCAATGAGACTTGAAAAAATATATCCAGCAGGTTGTCAGCACTTTAACTGGACACCGCGCAAATATAAATATTATTAATATTATTATACGTGTAGGAATTGAATTACTCCTGTACAATAATTAATAAAATTCCCCAATTCTTTAATGTGATTGTATTTAAATTTTCAAATTGTATTTTTCATCTAATTTAAAATCCATTATTAATTAATTTTTCATTTTTTGTTTCTACTTCTTTGCCACGTGTTGCATCCACAGAAGAATTATTCCAATAATTGAAGACATAAATTTCGTCGACTAAAGCCAATCGTCGTCGTTGCATAAAGTTTGGTTGTATGGCACACGTTGGCCATTCAATTTCACAATAACAGCCAACACTACTACCATCACTACCACCGCTACCACCACCACCACCACCATCATCATCATCATCATCATCATCAGTACCACCACCCCATCTCACATTTGAATTAATCCAATTACGCGCGGTCGGGAAGCGTATTTCTCCCGGGTCGGACATTAGTGACGACGACTTTAAATCCTAAGCCTTAATGGACGTGACACTGCTTCTCTGCGTCATCCATATGCAAAGGGCACATGAGAAATGCGCATTCATAACTGCTCTCGCAACGTGCGTCGAGACTCTCCTTGTATGGGGGATTAGTCATGGCGATTTCACGACATCATCTCGTATATATATAAACTGTATCCAGCTCTCACCTGATGCACTATACGGGTTTCTCAACACTCCCCACATTCACACTTATCCCTGTAATAATATACAGGATAAACATTTATGCATATTAATACAATATATATATATATATATATATAATCAATACTCATGTGTCATCTGGTAGCTACAACTAAAATCATTTTTCAGGAACTTTGCGTTGAAAAAGAATTCCATTAATGTTTTATTTAAACATTTTTACCCATCGCAATATATACATATATCTAAACATATAGTTACTATATTCCTAGTGGACCACTAAGTTTCTTCTGAACATCCGCGCGTCCCAGAGACATCGTGCATTGGCAAAAACGAAGCAAGAGAGTGCGAGAGATGAGAAAAAATGTAGCGTTGGTTAGCGGTGACACCCCATTAAGAAGAATGCCGGACATCTGGGTGCTTTATGGGCACCATTCAACTCTCCAATACCTGTACAATCGCATAACAAGCTCAAGGATAAAAACCCTGTACATATCGATATATATACATTACAACATTATGTAGACGTCGGCGCGGGTGTATATGTGTAACACGGAATCGAAGTCCCGGTGGTCATCCGAAATGGTATCAATACTTGATGCGGCCTCCCCTTATTTTCTCTCTCTCGTTCCCTCCCGCCCTCTCTCTCTCTCTCTCTCTCTTATTACTCATAGTCGACCTATTCTTATTGGTTCGTTGTGCCATCATTCCGTGCATTTTCCAATATTCCTCTCACTTCTCTCTATATGTATATGCACCCTACTAGTCGGTTTGGCGTTGCATACGTCCCGAGGGGTAAAGCGAGAGCCAGGGTGACTAGCGGATTATGTTATTCACAATACATTGAACACTTTCACAGTGGCCACGGGGAGATTCGGCAATGGTCCACATGTGTAGCTGAGTAAATGTGTATGGAGCTGGTGTAAGAGCTAGTATAGGTTTGGGCTTTTTTTTTTCCTTTTTTTTCCGCCCACTTCTTCATCCACCACCCGTGGTAGGTACATTGAACGTGCTATACGCTTTCTGCTTTCGTCTTTCCCTATTAAAATCGATGGCCATGCAATCGATAGTCCTTCACTTAGGCTGAAAGCATGAGAGCACACATACATACCCGGCTTTCTATACGCCGCTTCATTCGGTTGACCCTATATATACATACATAAATATGCCTATATATTTGTATCGGTGGATTCTACCGTTGCTATACAAATGGTTTGCAGTTCAACTCCTTACTGTTACATATAATTGTACAATATATTTATATAATTTTTCATCGTTTCCTTTGAATTTACACTTTTGTTTTGTTATACAATGTGTGTACTGTAGCATATATTATACCAGTTGATAGTTGCAATGTATTACACTATCATGCTCTATGTGGGTCGTTTTATTCTTATTTTGCCTTGATGTCTATTACTGCAGTTCCTATACTGGTAGTACTACTAGATCAATGAGGTGCGGCACACTTGCCTGTGAATTGCACTTCCTACTTCTGTTTTAAGCAACCCTGCAACTCTTCAGCATTTCAAATTCCCACACATAGTCGTCCATGTTTGATTACTAATGAAGCGACCTGCTTTTCCGCTTTGCATTTTGATACATCCAATTACTTACTCGGCGAGTTCTAAATCTACATTGATTCTATCGCTGTAATGTGTCAACAGTGTTGTGGCTCGATATTTCCATTGTTTAACACTTGAAAATTTATATGCTTCAATATGAACAGTTTGTTAATACTTAATTTTTTGATGCTATTTTTATTGTTTGATCCGAAAGATTAATTGTATTACTTTATCTATTTGTTTTCTTTGTTAATATTACAGTTGTATATATTAATGCATCAAGCGAAGACGATCAAAGCAAATAGCGTTCAGCAATAATTTATCCTTCGGGCATTATCTCTCGCAGTGGGATTACTTGACCGTCCAACCTCTCGGTAGAATTTAATAGTCTCTCGTGGGGTAGGACGATAGCATCCCTTACATGGTGGTAATGGCAGTGGTGGTATAGTGGCATGGCCGACTATTCAACTTTCACCTTCTCGTTCCGCTTCATATCCTTCTCATCGCTCATAACATCCAGACTCACCGCGCATAAAACGCGATTTCTATCGGCCCGATCATATCTCATGGCTTGTTGGTAAATATTTAAAATCACTTCTCTTGTATACCTATATACATATGTATACACATGTATAGGTATATAATATACTACCCGAAAATTTCAACTTTCGGATGCGATTCGAAAACGGCACGCATTCATTATTCATGAATATGTAGCAGCAGTGTGAGTGAATTCCAAATACAACATTCAAACAAATAGTGAATATTTTTGATCAGTCTGTTACACTCATATATTTATATAGTGGCGATATATCTGCATGTACATACATTGAAGCGTCGATTACGTCCGGGCGGATTCAACGTGACTGGTTCGGTTAATTGACGTCGGCTAACCGACCGAGTCATCTTTATCGAGCGACACAGACGATAAAGATGACTCGGTGCGTGAAACGCGTCGATTGGGATCGCGATCGAATTAGTCCCCATTTGGTCATGGCTTAATTGTGAATCCAATGGAAATTATACGGCACCATAAAATACCAGAGAATTATATGATGCATTATATATATAATACACGATTATTTATCAATTTTGAATAAACTCCTTTCGATACACCAATTCCAAGCAAAGAATTTTGAATATCAATTAATATCTAACGCCCATCCAATAATTAGTCGTCTAATAACTTTCTACGAAATTTATAGCGTCACTCCCACATACTCACATTATCTGAAATATAGGATAAAAAAAAATTATTATACAATTGATATGAAACAATAATGGTTACAGATTTTTTGAAACTTGGTTATGGAAAAAATGGTATTAAATATTCGTGGTAAAATTGGTTTTGTGGTTTGTAAAAAGAAAAAGATAAAAAAAGAAAGAAAAAAATTGAATATTGCTCTAGGGGCAAAGAAAGTACGTGGTTTTATTCACTCGTCTTCAAGAGGACGCGCGTCTCAACCCAAAACCCAAAAAGGCCTCATCGAGTATTCCAAGCGCGACGTTTTACCCCAGAAGCTGCGATGCTGTACTCTCTGTTGGTCTCCAAAAAATGTTCCCGGGCACTTCACTGGTGAGATACGGCCCTCCAGTGACGGTCTTTTTTTGCCGCGCTCGCACTCTTTTCCTCTCTCCCTTTTCCTTCTCCCATCTTTTCTCGTTATATATCTCGAGCTCAAACACATACTCATACATACACCACGCAAACATCCCTGAATTCATACATACATGAGAGAATAGTTCACATGTTTTGGCCGGACCACAACTTGCGCACAATTTCTCGTGGAAAATGGGACGTGGAGAAACGTTTCAGTTGCGAGAGTGCGAAAGAGTGAGTCTGTATGTATATAGATATACGTGCATGTGTATGTGCGTGTGTAAGCTAGAGGAAGAGAGAGATCCGAAACGTTTCTGAGTTCCCGAGGCCAGTGCGACCCGACCATCCTTTAATTCAGGCTGACAGGTGAACCCCATCCTATACTCTCCCGGTAGCTATCCCTCGGGGTAAGATAGATCCGTTCCCGGGATTTCCTACGGGATCCTTGGGATCTTATATCATGGACGGCCATCTCTATATAAGCAATCCACCACTACTATCATCACTGGCTGCGTCTCCGCCTCTGCCACCGTCGCCTCTTCACCGTTTTCCTCCCTTTTCCATCTACCCATTTTGTGATATACCTAATGGCATCCGTATCTTCATGACGATCAATTTTACGATAAACATTATATACATTTTCCGCATTCCAATTATTCATTTCCGCCTATGGCATAATTCCAAAAATTAGTAAATAAATGAATGAATAAACAAGCGAATAAATAAATTTATATTATTGGGGAAATGTACAATGTTGAATTCTAAATGCACCAATGGCAATAAAAATTATTCTCTTATCACGTATATGCTAATTGTCAGAGAATAAACGTTGCAAAGAAACAGTCATACTCAATGTATATACATATATGTAAATATAAAAATAGATGACGATCGGGAGAATAAATATTGACCAAAGTACTTTGGCGATTATTGTACACTTCATGCCACTGCTATTATATATGAAGAAACGAATGTATACGACATATAATTGTCTCAATGTTTATGTAGGCGAGCAGAAATATAATATTTTTGCAGCCACTTGAACAAGGTAGCATTGGTTATGATTAGGTCAGTCTGACATTGACGCACATCAATTGAACACATTAACAAAAGAGCCGATATCACCAGATGAAGATCTCTGATATATTATGTATGTATTATGTATGACTGATATATGTGTAACTTAATTTTGACTCAAAGTGTTTCGTTCTTATCATCTGTTATTAGCACACCCTCCCTCATCTAAGTGTGGAAGCAGTTCATGTCGACACGTTTGGGACTATCTCCACTTTTACATTCATTTATGTACTTTTTTTTGCTACAGTGCCCAACAAAAAGAGTTATCGTTTACTATATTTATATCACGCCAATGTATTTGAGTTTAATTAGTCATGGATATTTTTTTAGAATGATTAAATATATTTCTCGTTAGATAAATTTAATGCACGATGAAGATCTTTTGAGTAGTGAGATTGGAAAGAGAAAATCATATAGAAGCAATAAAAAAATAGTAGAAGACGTAATAATTTCTCGTTTCACATCTACACACATACTTATTTTTGTTTAGTTTTACTTTGCATATCCATATATATATATATATATGAATGTGTATATACTTGTCCGATGCGTTCACCTCTCCAGACTTACTGGCATTCAATTACCCGTGATCGTCATGCGCGGGATATTTCTTGGCAAGTGTAAGAGCGTCGATTACCTTCCATCGTTCATCCCTCGTCGAGCGTAACAGCTCTGTGTGCGTATATATACGTGTGTGTATCTTACTTTTCTCTCATCTTTGTCTCAATTCCGATGTCTTTCGCTATTATTTTCTTGTTAGCACGAGTCATTGCATTTTTGCCTTTGTGGATTAGTCATCTATTTTGCGCCACATGTGGCAATGCTGAAATAATCTTATAGTGGCAATTCGAATAATTAAATTGATATATTGACTAGTTGATAGATACTCATAAAAGTATGTAGACCAATTTATTATGGTTCAACAGTATATTTGCCGCTTAATAATCAACACTTTCTAATTTCTCCTGTCATGCAAACATAATTTTACATGGAATATTGTTGGAAAAGATTTTTGCATTTCATTCGTTGTTACATTTTTATTATTTTCTTTAAAGGAGCTGCATGTAATTCTATACAATTTGCACTCTCAGTTAATCATTCAGAGTCTCCAATTACAAGACACGATCACTCTTTCGTTCTCTTATTGCATTAATTTTTGTTTCACACTCTATCGCTTCCTCATTCTTTTTTTGGCTCCATCGGACCCAACTAAAAGCACACACACTTGGTTGAAAATTTTTTGCCACGCCATAGGCCGTGATATAGGCGGCAGTGACATTCTCGTGTCGTCGTTGTCGTGTTCACGATGGTGAGAATGAGCCTTGAAGGCAGCTGTGTAGAAAACATTCGCTGAGCGCGCGGGCTCATCAACGCCTCTCCAAGCCCGCACAAAACTCATTGGCGCCCTTGACAATGCCATCTACGCATTCCAATCCTGGTGAAGAAACTCGTCCGGGTGTGTCGGATACACTCTATCCTTATTCCACTCCAGACACTTCTTGTGTATTCGACAGATTGAATATATAGTGTGTATGTGTGATAAAGGCTTTATTTTTGAGTCGAGTGAAAACAAAAAATGAACAAATAAAAGCGTAACTTGTAGAGTATTTGATGTCGATCCACAGCCATGGGACTTGGGATGGCCCAATGTGCCAAAATTCTTCGCTCCTCTCGTTTTCATTTAACACCCCATATAACAATGCTGCATAGGGGCCTCACGTGTATTTTACTCTCTCATGATGGTGAAGATCAACCGCGTTCGTTGTCCCGCCCACACTTTTTCCATTACTATTTATTTATTTTGCTTCTTTTTCTCTCCATATATACAAGTGTACTTGCATATATATCGATGAGTGTGTGTATTTATCTTCCTCACTTCTATTCATCTTATTGTTGACAAGTTTACATAATGAACATGAGGATGAACGTATTGTAATATAAATATGCGTACAATTGTAAAATCATAGGAACTTTCAGATATAAAATTATTCAATTATCACAGACAGCTGATATTTTCATTTCGTTACTTTTTTTTTTTTTTTCAAAACTGTCATAATCGAAATGACAACTTGCACATTCCTACGGCATTTGGGCTTGATTTGGTGCAAGAAAATGAAAAAAAAAGATGAACATAAAAAGAAAATGAGAAAATGAAAAGAACGCGGAGAAACGGGAAAAAGAATAGAATAAACCAAAAAGTAGTTTGAAAGAGATGAGGAAAGTGTTGGGTGGCTTTTGCCGATGGTGAATGAAAAGAAAGTAGAGAAAATGCATATTAGGAATAGCAAGATAAACACACTTGAACGACGAATGTCAAGATGGAGAAGCAGCGAAGAGAGGACTGCTTGGTGGATAAAAGGGGGACGCGGGACGGTGAACTTGTCGAGATTTATGACAGGCGTTAAGCAGTAATGAAATTGCTCGTTGCTCGTTGCTCGAGGAGGGTAGAGAACTGAAAACGCGGGATATCGTGAGTGTAAGAAACGGAAAAACAGCATACATATACCAATAGGTATGTATGAATATGTATGTGTGCATTTACAGTGTATAGCTTGCGACAGAGAAAAATAAAGGGAGCAAATTAGAGAAAACTGCAGCGTTCATGATGACATGTGAGCCGTAGGTTCTACAATACCGACAATTACATAGTACCATTATACCTTTTCCGGTTGTGTACTGCATCTGGTGTATAGGAGCTGGCATCATTATAAAACGTTTAATTGTTTCGTGGCTTCGCGTTTATCGCAGGTCATAAACGACCTCTAATTTTTGTATAAACTACATCGTTCGACATAGGCACACGCTGACGCAGTCATTTCCTTCGCAAACTTCATCTTCATTGATTGATTTATCGTTGTAGTTTGATGGAATTCTCTAACTATTTATGTACATGAAATAAAACGTGGAGGATAAAAATCCGGAAAGAGAATGATCATATTGAAGAAAATAGCCTGGTCGAAAAAAAATGTAGATATATGTTTTTAGTTGAATGATGTACTCCGGAAGTGTTTGTCACCCGACGGATGTCAAAAATTGTTACAAGAGCCTAGTGCGAAAAAGGGAAATATATTGTTCAAGTGAGAGAATAAGAAAATATGTATAGACGAAATAGGTGTTGGGTACAAAAATTCACGGAGCCACGTGAAATATATATCTGTATCCGACCACAAGCTTTCATTTCCGGTCGCTGCCGTCAGAGGCCACTATATTTCCGAAACATTTATCCGAGTTTATCCCGGTAGCCCCAGAAGTGAGATGTTAGATATATATATCTATATCTATATGTACATAAAAAAGGAAATAAGACTAGAAGTAGACGCGAACGATATATATAGTTCACAATGATGGGTGGTGGATGTATGAGCTCGTGAAGTAGAAAACCGATAGATTCATTCATTGATAGCATCATATTTCTGAATTAGATAGATATGCGATAAAAAGTTCATAGTGACTAACCCGAGATTCGTATTTATTTTTATTCACCATTTGGTGTTGCGATGACAAGGAAATAAAAATATAACTCTCAAAATTTTTATTTTGTTGCTTTGCGCACAAACAATCTATTATATTCACAAACATGTGGAAGACCCGTCAAACAATAAATTGTGATATGCGTACATATTGTGTGAAAAAAACAAGTGAAAACGGCAAAAGAAGTGAAAAATAATCATGAGCTTGATTTAACAATCGTAAAGCGGTGCTAAAAGCAAGAAATCGAAAAGAGCTCGTGAGACGAGAGATAGAATAAGAAATGGTGCCGCTCATCGATCTGAATGGTTCCTTCCATAACAATATAGTAGTCTGAAATAAGGGTGGAATATGGGGACACAGGTGCTTCTTAGCTCTGAAGCTTAGTGTCTGAATCAGCACCGGAGACTCACACACTCGAGACCTCACATGTCTTGCACAAGTTGTACATATCTAAACTTGAAAGCTTCGCTTGATATTCTTCTCCCCCACATTTTCCCCAACATTCTCATCAGTGCATTATTTCTTTTTATCACTTTTCTTATTGCTTTTTTTTTTTATTTTTTTGTTTTTGTTATTCACTTAACCGATAAACGTGAAAGTAAATCACTGACTGTCATCGTATGACAAAAGTAAACAGTATGGACAAAGGTTAATCGAACGTTTGATTACCTGAAAAACTGTCCTCGATTTCAGCTGCGTCATGTCGCCTGTCGCTCAAATGGACCACGGGGCATCTCGATTATACATGTACACATTGAAAACAAACGAAAAGATCGAGAATATATATAGGTACATACCTATATATATATATGAGAAGACTGAGATTCCGTCGCCTTGCCCCTTACACGAGAGAACTAAAAAAAGATCGGCGACAATTACGGGATGCCTGAAAGATTTATAGGAAAAGAGAAGTCTGTGCGGGCACAGACAGAAGTTTTGCGTCTCGATGAAAGAGATTGAGTCTCCACTTCTCTCTTTGCAGCCGTGAATAAATTAGAATTCGAGTATCTGCTGTGATGTATAATGTAATGGATACCTACGGACAACGCGGTGCCGCCGGCAGGACCGCCCGGCTGATTAATTATTTCGGATTGAGCCTCAGAAACTAACAACCACGGGATGGACGGTCAAATTCTCAATTCTCATAGTCTCGCTTTCTCACTCTGGCTTCTCTACACATTATTCTCCATCTCTTTCTATTTCTCATCGAATTCTCGGAAGAGACGGACTCTTTTCGATATTTGACGCTATCTCTATATCGCGTCTCTATTTTCATTTGCTTTATTATTTTCACGATGTTTCTTTTTTTTTGATATTTTCATTTTTAAATATTTATAGATTAATCGACGACAAATCCTTGAACGGAAAAAAAGTCATCGTTAATTTTTAATTCGTCTTATATATTCATGTATTATTTTTTTTTGTTTTTCTCATTCATTTGTATACTACAGTGACCCTTCGTTTTACCTATGTGTTTTTCGTTATCCTTACTCTCATATTATTCTTGGAAAGATCAAAAAGTACGACGCGCAAGTTTTTACAAGCGACGATCAATGAGAGAGAAGACGGGGGGGGGG
>CAJUYH010002136.1:0-12089 GCA_910591685.1 Galerucella tenella | reverse complement strand
CGCGCGCGTTGAAATTTCCCACGGCGATGATTATACGCAAGAGTTTCACGGGGTTGCGTTCCACCTTCATCATCCTTTAACATCGATGTTCTCATTTAATTTTTTTCCGTCATGTACGCGATGAACGCGCACGGGCTCATTTTGTTTTTTTTTTTTTTTGAACCTCGAACATGGACAGATTCCGCGCAGCAGTTACGCTAGTGTCTATCTCCGCCCGTCGTCCACCATCTACAAAAAATAAGAGTGACGTTCTAAGGCGTTCACCGTCAGTGCCATTGGCAACGCGCCCATTAACCATTATCACCGTGTACAATACCTATATTCACACATGGCAAGCGTCATCATCCTCGTGGTCGTTGCTGTCCGCACGTCGTTGTCTCTCAGCACATTACGCCAAATGCGAATATACTTTTTGATCTGTGATTGTTATATGCAAGGCGTCATGTTCGTTGTATTCACAGTAGTGTATGGTACATTCTTATTCGTCATCTTCTGTTTCTTCATCATCTATACATGTTTCCGTCCACCATAATAATTCCCTTGGAGATTTTTATTTGGTCGCGTTTCATTGCCCGACGATGGCCTATGGGCAGTCGGCACGGTATGTTATTAGCGTCTGGAGCTGGCGTTATTGCCCTGGCTATATGGCCGCTTTCGCTTCCTTCGTATTCTTTTCTTTCCTTCTCATCTTTCGGTCTGTTAATCCGGGTCTCTCTTCATTTGACTCTGTCTTCGTTTCATTCCCGCCGCAATATTGTGTTTGTCGATGCACGACAGAGAGAATGAATAGAGAAGGCAAAGAGAAAGAGAATGAAGAATATGAAGAGAAAGAAGAGTGAGAGTGATTGGACGAATGGGGATCCATCCTGGAGCGAAGCGGCAGACCCGCCATACTGGCTTTGTGCCGCTTTGAGGGCCTCGTGAATATTCCTTTTCTTATATTCATCGCGCACCAGCTTATTTCGATATACACAACACACACACACACACACACATATATATATATGTACGCATATAAATATATAGTTTGAAACCCATTCACTATATACACTCGTTCGAATAAAATGCTCGTTGAGCGATCCAAAACACGTCTTTCTTTCACGGTGCAATTAAATGCGATTTCGGTTTTAATTAAGTTCAATTATGAGATGGTTTTTACCTTTTCCTTGTTTGTAAAGGCGGAGTCGTGATAAATTTTTCGATTATAGCGGAAAAAAATTATTTATTCATATATGTATATTAAGTTTTATTTTTATTATCCTGTCAATCTTCCAAGCTGGATAAAATGTGATAAACTGGTATATGGGGGAAAAAGAAAAAAATTGAAAGTGTGGAAAAACACGTGCTGCATGTCTCAACAAACAGGCAAGAAAGCTCGTAAAGACACTTTAGTGCCCTGCAGGCCGACTCTCTCTCTTTCCAAACCTTTTCTCTTTGCCTTTTGCTGTGCCACGTTGTGAAGAGTTACAACGGCCCCCGGTGAACGAGTGATTGATACAGCAGGATTGTGTGATCATCCGCCATAACTTGAAGCGGGTTTGTGTGTAGAGAGTAGTGTGCTTTGCTTGATGTCGATCGTCGGAATTACGCCCGTTGCTTCTTCTCAATGCACGAGAAGAAGGAAATAAGACCTTGACCGACTGACAGACACACGATTCACAGTTAGTTCCACAATTGCATTCCAATATTTATATTATTTTCTTTCTTCGCGAATAAAGTCATAACAGTATTATTGGATACAAACTAATCACTATTTCGTTTCAAGTGATCTCTGATGTAAATACATGTTATACTGGAGTAAACATCATCCCCTGTGAGAATACATATAGGACAACGCCGAAAAAGTAGAGAAAGATACCTCAGTGTTAGTTTTACCAAGAGTTTAACCAGATAGATAGAATATAGTGTATGGGAATAGCAGCAAGAGTGAGATAGAATTGGCTTCATCATAATACGCGCACGTATATGAAATCTGTGGATAATTGCAGAAATTGCGTCTGTATGGGGATACATACATACATATGAGTACATATAAGTCGTAGTGACACAGTGGTACTAAGTCCGGCTGGCTTCGGCTTTGCCTGGCTGGTTGGGGTTGCGGTGGTAAAGGGTGTCACCACCCCTGTCTCTGTTTTCCTCAGTCGCTCTCTCTCTCTCTCTCTCTCTCTCCTTCTTCATCTCTCTCACTCCACCATTTCCCTCGTACCACTAATCAAATTCAAATGCATATACCCAACACCCAGTGCACACATCACGCTCTTCGTTGATGAAATTATGGTCTACTGCACTCCACGCCCTCCCCCTTTCCCGCACCAAATTTCCTCTTCTACTATAATCAAGGTGTGTACATATACATACATACATACATGATTATTATTCTCAACAGTGATGAATTCCAAAAAAATTGTCCTAAAAAATCAATAGGATAATATTGTAATAACGATGAAGATTCGTTAATTTTTGTTATTATAGATTGCCAATGGAAGAGACAAAGAATTTGTCGTCATTCTCAACATATATAGGTCTACATATAAATATTTATAGATTTATATTTCTGTATATATATATATATATATCTATATACTTTGGTGAAATGTCGGTAATGGCTAGGTATCGACCGACCGATGCACTGAAGCACATAATGGAGGGTATGGATATATATATAGAAGAATAACGAATGAAGGGAGGAGGATGTGGGGGTATAGACTGGTGCACTTGCCGCGGGAGCCAATTATTCGATACACCGAGCACACGGCTATACGTGCCGCTACTATCTCTTCGGCGCATCGAGTATATAAGCCTTTGGCCATCCTCATTTCGCCTGTTTCGCCATCTTTCTCTTACTTTCTTATCTCACCCTCTGTCTTTTCGATTCTTCTCGACTTATGGGCGAGGGGGCGAGCGTACCAGGTATCGAAAAAAAAAATATATATATATATAGAATGCCCGCAAAGAAGAACGAAAAATAAAAGAAAAGTGAAGAAAAAAAGGAAATACAATGTAAGAAAAAGAAAAATATATGAAGAGAGTTGAGAAAGAGGAGAAGCGAAATGTCGCCTGGAGGCTGAGAGGTTCTCTGGCACATGGAGAGGAGAATCTTGTCTAAAATGCATACTCAATGATCGAGCTTAGCGCGTGTCCATGGATCCCAAATCGAAGACAGAGTAAGAGAAGAATTAAAATAAATACAAAATATATAAATAAAAACGAGTGGTCTGTCCGCAAGAGGTGCGCGATGAAACGGCTATTACAATACCAAATGCCCTATGGCCGACGCCGATCGTTGGACAATGGGCAAAACCCTTCAATTGTATTGAAATCCCTGAACGAACAAATGTGCGGCCAAATTCGTCAATAAATCTACAAGTCAAGCAGTCGCTCCAACTCTCTGGGTTTCTTCCTCCCTCTCACTCTCTTCCCCTCTCTCACTCTTCCCCTCATCCTTCATTCGCTTTTCATTTCTGCCTCTCTTTGTCCTTCCACATCCAATTCTATATACACACTGTAGACACATTTGAGCGCGTGAAGTGCTATATATATTTTATATACCGTGGGTCCTTCACTCTGAGTGGCTGACGATGGTAGTGATGTGCGTGAGGCCGGGCCGAACTCCTTCGCGCTCATAGCGTTGGTGTGTGCACCAACCATAATGAGAGCCGCCATTTTGGTTGCTATCAAGACGCCAATTTGCTGAGGCACCTGGTAAGCGTGCAAGCCCGCGAGGCACTCGCGCGGCTCGTCCATACAACCATATCCCTCAAGTTAGATTGGTGCCTGCGCGTTCGCATTGGTATGTGCGCGCAAAAGAACCAAAGCACAAAAAAAAAAACGATGATGCAACATTTCGCATTTCGAAATATAAGAACGACTGTAATTGTAAAGGTATTCCCGATGTCCAACGGTCATCTGCCACCATTTTTCATAATATCTTTCAGCCGCGTACAACCTTTTGTATTTTACAGACTGTCCAATCGCCAATATAGTGTTTTCTTGTTTATATTCACTTAGTTATTCAAAATGGCAAAGCCTGTGGTGTGTGCGACCTCTTTGAAAAATGTATGTGAATGGGTATAATATCGTTTCGATGCGCCCTGCAGGAGACAACTCCCTCGAGAGTTGAGGGTTATCGTTTCCTAAGAGCTTGCTTATACAATTTTGATAACCTTTTGCTATCCCGATTCTGTCGATCGCTCGGTTGAACATTCTCTCTCTCTCTCTCTCTCTCTCTCTTTCTCTCTCTCTCTCTCTCTGATATATATGTTTATATATATAAATATGAACGTTCACTTAAACCAACTGCCCCTTGCTTACATCCTCCCATCCTTTCCATTGGCATCACCTCCAAAGTAAACACCATCAAGGCCACTTTTACTATATTTCTGTTATATCTATATTCATGGTATTTCCAATCATTGTAAAACCCCGACAAAAATACAAAACCATGAACTGATGGGGCGAACGATATGGATTCGATATATAATTTAAGTGAGGGAATACACATACATGCTCACATACGTGTATACAATTCACTACATTTCTATACATATATAATGTAGGTACATACCTATATATGTATATAAATATACAATAATAGCAACGATGCGTTATCTGAAAATGGTTTTACAAGGGAGACATCCCATGGTGTACATAAACTTAGCATATAACGCGTAACGTCCAAGGGATATCCTACACCTTCTATGTCTATATCTGTCCACATGTATAGATCACGTTACACTGTATCTTTCTCGCTTTGAATATTTCCCACACACACTCTCACATGATTTTTGAAAGGGATTTGTGAATTCACCTTGCACTATATTTTCGTAACCCCATTTTTTTTCTTCACTTTTTTTTTTATATACATAACACCATTCCAACAATACTTCTTCGACACTTCTGTTTGGAGCAATCGCTCCTTACGGACACGTAAAAATGTCGAATGCTGGATGCTATACAAAGGCACGGTAAGAGTTTATATAGAACTCCATGCGAAAATGATTTATATCAAAGATTGCTTTACGAATATCCAGACACTTGATCATTTGTCTGACTTGTAACTTTGATTTGCTTTTTCTACTCAATGAAATATTCGATATTCAAAAATACTGGCGACAATTTTTTTTTTCTTATGATACAGTGATAAAATATGGAGCATTACAATTATATAGATGGGAACAAAAGCTTGGATTCAAATCCATTGGACAATGTGAAGATGAAGAAGTCACAGTTGTTAATATATATGTATATTTGGCGTTGACGAGGCCTAACTCAAGAGAGAGATACACTTCTTCACTCGGTCGGATGATCTGCATGTCGTGTCATCCGTTTCCTTCGTTTTGCTTCCTGGGGAATGAATAAAGCCGGGGTTACACCCTCCGGCTGGGACGAGACACCCTTTCCCGTTCGAGACAACAAAGCCTCTGTATACAACGGACTATATACTATGCATATATATATCTTGTTGCGCCCATGGTACCGGAATGCCTTGCACGTCTATGAAACGCCGAGGTGACTGGCACACGTTGTTTTAGTACTAAATCTTTCTCGAGCACAGTCTATTTTCTCAACTTGCGTTTGAATGCATTGTTTTTGGTTGCAGCTTGACGATTCGTAGACGTCATAGTCTTCTTCAATCTCTGTTTTCATTAAATTTTAGGCCAAATGATAATTGAAATACTTAGTAATAGAATTGAACCGTGTAAATGTGACAGACTGTCTTATATATTATCTGTGATATAATATTGAACAATTAGTTACTATACATATATAGGGATATATAAAAATTGATGATTTTTTCCTTTTCCACACTCATAATTGAAAATTTTATTATAAATTAATGAGATTTTTTGCGACCTTGAACTAATTATCATTCGTTATTTTATGTTTCAGGTGAGTCATACACCCGATTGGAAATTAACGTGAAATAGAAAACAAAGATAAGGCAACAAAATGAACATTACCCAAAACCAACATTTCCTTGCTTCATTCATCAAATGAATGAAAAAAATATAAAAATAAACTGAAGTAATCGCGGGAATCCCAACATAATATTCTTCTCGGCGACCATTGAATCCTCTTATCCAATGCAATCATGTATACGAATATTGTGGAGACATCTCGACTGAATGTATATACATAACATCTATATATGTCTCCCCAGCTATTTCTATATACCGACACGCATTATGGAATAGAATGGAAAGAAAAGTGGAATAGTGTAGACCGTAGGCAAAAAGAGTAGGCCTCGGAGGCTCATAACCCCATCAGGCCAAGTCCCAAGGGTGGCATAACCCGGGCATTCCCGAACCCGCCGTGTTCCAACCGGATGGCTTCTGCGGTCTCGTCTTCCACACGTGAATCTATATACCTTTATCGCCATTCCGCCCACTATTTCCCTCTTCGTTCTTCCTTCTATATATGTATACATACACACACACACACACGTATACTCTATACATGTGCAATGGATATATAAGGAGGCATCCAAGCCTGAGAATAAAATGAAATCGTCTCGTCTCGTATGGTATCTCTGGCACGGTTATTAACTCGCGCCCGTCACGAAGAAGCCACCATCTTCTCTCTTTACCGCGCGCCCCGGTGACTTTCTTATTTGTCCATCGCACGCTACCGCGTATATACCACCTTCAGGATTGTCTTTGATCTGAGCGGCTCCCTCCGACTCCCTGATGCTTTTTCGCTTATAATTATTTTCATATACGAAGTCGCGTGTATTCAGTCGCGTAACATCACGATAAACTGTGTCGTATTTTTTTGTTTTTGACAACAATGACAACGAGAACGACGACATAGACAGCATGATGATGGACGCAACAAAGACGATGACGATGAGTATAGAAGATGTTGAAAGAAGGCATATCAGTTTTTTTATATATGTTTCTCAATGTACATAAGATCTGCAGCCTCGTCACCTCGTCATCTCAAATGGCCGCAAGACCATTTGGGGTGACGAGGTGACGAGCATAACGAGCTGAATTATTTGTGGTTCTATGTACTGTGCATATAACTATATAGGTAGTAATGCGGTGTTCACGTGACGAGTATCATATATATATATATTTATATATACAGGGTGGCTGAAAAGTCTCGCACCAAGGAATTATCTTTGAAACGGATAATTTGCTATCTCCAATTGACATATCCAATTGATAATTGAAACGGATGACATTTGCTCTAAAATATGCAGAATGAAGTCACATTCATCGTCCTAGAATTTCATAACTTTCCCTTTATCCGTTTCAAAGATAATCCCTTGGTGCGAGACTTTTTAGTCACCCTGTATATATATATTTTGTTTTTCTTTCAATTCGACGCGGTTCATTGACACGTAAAATAGAACGAAAATAATTTCAAGCCTGAGTATTATAGATATCAGTGGATGGAAGATATTTATGAATTCTCTCTAAATTATTAGATCCAATATGAATTTAGATGAATAAGAAGTATTTTAGTGAACCGATAATTGTTAAATTATATATAACACTAGACCATTATATTTATCTACAGAATTCCACATATTTGGCAATAATTAGAGGCGGCATACTTGGAGAAACCGTCAACAAAGACTAAATTTATTATTCCTCTCTACGTCCAGCTGTATACTCTGTGTTTCACTACTTTTCTGCTTGAATATTTCGATTGAATAACTGAAAGTCGAATGATAATGAACGTTGTGAATAATGGAATTGGAAGAAACATTTACCAATGAATAGATGAATGCCTTTATCACTTTGTTTCTCTTTTAGAAAACATTTAATCAACCGAACCGTTCATTTCGACATTGACTTCTAATTAATGTACATCCCTGTATGAAATCCATGTTTATATATAAATAGGTACATAAACATAATGAAGAGCATAAGGGTTGATCAAGCTTATTCTCTTTGTCTCTCTATTGCTATGTAGAAGATAGACTTCATTCCAGACTATCAAAGTCACATTGTACAATAACCACTGATGATCTGCTTATAAATAATATGTCTAGTGCATTCAGCAAATTGTTTGTCAATTGAACGTTCTATACCAAGACGATTGTAGAGTTTATCGCAAGTCTTCCTCAGTATATTTTTTTGCTTCTCTGATACCTCTCCATCTATCATTTTTTCTTTCCTTGTCAATTTCATTCTATACTTCTTCACCGCGTTTTCTATATGTAAACGCAGTCTGCCACGTTCCGCCCCAACAATTTTGACAACATGTATATTTATATATATATATATATATATTCAACGTACGTTGAGATGATTAGCGGTCGTGTAAACAGACATGTTAAAACACGATGTGGCCGGTGGTGACATCGCTCGGTGGCGTGTCGTTGCAATACATCAAGACTTTATATACTACATAAATATACATATGTACTTGCGCTTATATATATATATATATATATATACACTGTGCGAGACAGTGGTGACGTGTGGCTCAAAGAAATGTCAACATTTTGGGTAACTTCTTGTCTTATATATTATATCATACATTTTTTTTATTGTTTTTTCGTTCTCTTCATTTCGCCTATTTGAAATCTCTGAATTCACATAAACCTATAATTTCAAATAGAGCATTATGAATTGCCGTGAAACGAGTGATGATTCTGTGGCTCATGCATTTAAATAGTGGCGCACAATCTCAATCATCTCCACCTCACATTTCGTACAACTGTCTGTTTATATATATAGACACACATTCATATCTACATTAATACTGTAGCGGTTGGTTTCTCTCATTTGCCGGGCGCTCGTATATTGCATGTGTATATAGAGAAATGGGAAATGCATGTTGTCGTTGATGGCACGTCATTCGGGACCTCTCATCCATTTATTCCCGTGATAGTTCACCTCCTCTGCTCAGTTTCCTCATTCGAATATTATTTGGAGAGTCTGATGTTCACTTATTACTCGTTCATAATTCCTAAGAGGGTATATTGCGCACGACACACCATGTGATTCCCAAAGGATATTATTGAAATGAAAATATATTCTCGGTCATCGTTATAACAACTCAAGAATAATAAAATAAAATAAAAAATTATTGACAATAGATTTATTATTAATTTCTTTTTAACATTTTTCTTTTACAACGTATATGTATATTATGTGTAGTGAACTCTAAAAAAGGCGATCATGCATCGCTCTCTTGAGCAGCCCTCACCGTGTCCCGTTCATCTTCCACGATCTTTCTTGCAATGCCTAACGAACTCGACGTCCACTTAGGCCCATGAAAGGATGCCCATAACGAGAGGATGCACATCGGCCACCCTCTCGCCTTATTCTTATTTTTATTTTAGTTCGAATTTATTATTTTTTTTTTCTTAAACCACTAGGATATTCGCTCGTTCATTACCTCATTCTCTTTCTATCTTTTCTCACAATACCTCTTTTATTTGGTTGCTCTTCAACGAGTATACCACATGATTATTCGTGTATCGGTCTCAGTAAATCGTTCTTTGATCAATTTATTATACTCAGTGGGGGGTGACCCAATATTTTAATAGGGTGCAATGATTGGTCGTTCGGGGGGGTAGCATCTACATAATGATATATGATGCAATCAAACGCGTTAATGTGTATCGCGTATCGTACAACACCTTCAACGTCATATTTATCCAATCCTTCATCGTGATTTCATTCATATATTTTTTGCTTCAAATAATGACTATAGAATACATGGTAATGACAATAATTAAACCCTATATTCAAGTGTGTTTTTATTTGGAGTGAAAAGTGTCACAGTGTCATTTTGAAATGACTCATGGGAGATCTGATTACATCTGGATGACTCGCGGAGGCAATCGTTGTAGATAACGCTAATCAGAGTCGAATCACAGCATATCGCGCGTTCTTGCCGATAAATCATGCGACGTGCTCGGGGTCGACACTCCCTCTCTGTCTCTCTCACTCTCTTTCTCCCTCTCCCACACTCACTCTCTCGCTCTCTCTGTTCCACCCATCCTCACCATCTTTTTGTAAATATAAATGGAAAGTGAAGCGTGTGTGGGCCCCATCGAGTACAGTCCAACGCCGCCGCTCATACAGTCGCGATACAACCACAAAAGCCATTATTATTCATATATTCCATATCACGTCTGTTCGTACAAACCTACACAATGTGTGGTGCGCGTCGCCAACTATAACACCCCGACATGCAACCCCGTAAATATAGTTTCGAGTATATATATGCATGTAACCGTTATAGGCCATTGCTCGCACCTCGCCTCCAGCACCTTCTATATATATCCAAATGGAAAGTAAAAAAAAAGAAGGAAATAAAAATAAAGTGAATTAAAATGAATTTATATTCTTTTTTCTTTCCGTTTGGTTTTTTTTTATTTCCATTCAACGGTTTTACCAATTGATATTCATCCAAGTTATATATATATATACATATATCGAATTGATTATTATTGGTGAGCATCATTCAACAGCAGGAATAAGTGGAATATATGGGGCATCTTAAGGAGATCTTAAAATCATTGTATATCTGTGAGGGTAGAGGTAGTGCACACACTTATACAGACAATTGGCAATATGCATTTTGGCATCATGTGTATTAGAGAGTTTAGAGAGCATTGAGCACGATGCCAAGATGAAACGCAATGTACTAGTAATAGTGAGAAAGAGAGAAAAAAAAAGAACATTGCCATATACCGATATACACTAACCCAGCAATTGTCCGGAGTGAGAGTGGTTCGAGCTCACTGGCCATGGGATACTGTGAATCGTCCGTATATGACCTTTCTCTCTATATCTCTATCTATATCGCTATATCTCGAATTTCTCTCAGACATAGGCTAATTACAGCCAATCTTCATGATTTGCAATAGACGATTATACCGATTATACATACGATATTTATCTGGGGAAAATTAAATTCGTATAGAATTTATATTATAATTTGTTGTCAAATTTTGTATTCGTAAGTGAATATTTTATTGAATCTCAATGTATTCAAAATGATATTTTGCCCTTTGCATACAGAACGATATTGCTCGTTATAGGATTTTCTGATGCATTCACGTGCCCGCCATCACAAGATATACCTACGCCATATTTTGCCAGCAAACGAGCACTAAACCGGCCGCTTCGTGTGCGACTTCGAATATATCTTTTACTTTTTCTCTCTCTTTCTCTCGCTCCTTTTCGTAGTCTGTGAGTAGCAGCCCCCATGCCGCGTTCTTCTCATCTTCGGGTACCTCATATAAGTTACGAAGTCTACGGTCTGGTGTTCATCAAAACTCTGACGGGTTATGGAAGTTCCGTTAGCATTACTGCACTACAGCTTATATGCCTGTAATTTCATTTTCATTTCTCCATGGAGCCCTACACTCCATTTTCATATGAAAAAAAAAATTTTTTCATATGAAAATATCATGAAATACTCATATAGGTACCTGTAATGTACATATAAAATATTTCATGGAAGAATTTATGAGATATGATTTTGATTTTTATTGGAAATGATGTATTTGCGTGTAGGTGTGTATGTATGATTAAAATAGAAAGATTGATTTGGGGTTTGGGACAGCAATATTCGAGGGTGTTATATATCATCGATAAAGTGATAACTGATTCGAAGAAGCGACATTTCCGCATTGAACTCGTCGAGGCGCGTGAGTGTTGATCGAAATATCCGTTGCATCCGATACAGTTCACTAAACTACTGTCGGAAAATTCATTCAACACGAATCTATACTCATATACATTGCACTACATATTTATATATAGAGTTATAAACGTAGAGATATATAATATCGATACAGTATAAAATGCCGCAGTGCTAGAAATTCATACGCGCGATGTCACCGCAGGTGCTGCAGCCATAAAACTGTGGACGGATTACTAAATGGGGCTTCACATAAAAATATTCAGTTGTCAATCGAGGAGAGTTGCTACTGCGGGACATGTCCCATACACACCGCAAGTTTTATATGCATATATGTGGACCAATGGCTACGTTAACGATATTAACGCTAAATCAGTAACCCTTCGGGGGTCGTCAAAAAAAAAACATCAGCTAAAGCTTTTAATATACATACATACGTATAGAACATATATATATATATATATATATATATG
>CAJUYH010002135.1:0-42186 GCA_910591685.1 Galerucella tenella | reverse complement strand
GAGGAAAATTTGAAATACCTAAAGTCGGTTCGCTCCCAAGAAAAACCGCACGTAAATAAAATCTCGTGCATATTGAATGACCTAGGCAAATGGATAAGGTGGGACAGGGGCGTATTGAAAAAAATATTATGTATTGTATAGATAAGTTTCTTTTTATATACAGGGTGTTTTCGAATGACACTTACAACGCTTGCATGTAGATTCCTCTCGTAAAATTGGACAAAATGATTGAAAGATTAAATGTTTCCTTTCCCCTACCATTTTTTACGCCACTGACATATGAAGAAATTTTCATTCAATTTTGTATTTCTCAAGCTTTTAAGCTTTTAAGATATTTAATGATTTCTTGAAGTCTGCAAGATCACTTTTTAATAATTAATTAAAAAAGAATGTTCTTGTATTTTTTTCAATAACTACCAAGTACTTATGGTTGGAATATGTAACAGGAACTAATTTATGAAACAGCAATGCATCTAAAACATTCGGAGAAGATTGTTGAAAATATTTATTCAAACTTGTGATTTTATCAACAAAAAAAATGGAAAGAATCCATGCAGAACAGCAATTTTTTCCGGCAATGGCCAGTTTTTCCAAGGTATGCGATTTTTGATTAGGAAACTTCGCAAATTATGTATAAATGTAAATGGACAAAATTTTTAACATCTCTTGTAGTTTGTTTGCTGCTTAATTCTTTTATTAATAAAATCACAAGTACAAATATCAATCTTCTACGATGTTTTAGATGCATTGTTGTTTCATAAATTAGTTCTAGTTACATATTCCAACCATAAGTACTTGGTAGTTATTGAAAAAAATACTTTTTTTTTAAATTAATCATTAAAAAGTGATCTTGTAGACTTTATGAAATTGTTAAATATCTTGAAAACTACAAACTTTTTGATATGCGAAGGTTATTCGTTTTTCACGTGAAAACCATTGAGGAATACAAAATTGAATAAAAATTGCTTCAAATGTCAGTGGTGTAAAAAATGGGAGGGGAAAGGTAACATATTCTTCCAAATGTACACCACAGGATCAAAAATTTACATTTAAAAACCACCTGCCAAATGTCAAATCAATTTATCCATCCATTTCAGAGTTATCGAATTACAACATTTAATGTTTTAAAACTTTACCACCCTCTATTTTAAAAAGTAAATGTGCTGGACCTCTCAATCCTTACATCATTTTGTCCAATTTTATACGTTGTAAGTGTCATTTGAAAACACCCTGTATATAAATATGTCACTATTTAAAATAAAATACGTTTATGCAATATTTAATCTTTTAGATAAGACAAATAGTGAAGTTTTCTCCCGAGTTTTTGGTACGAAGCCCTGGGACACTCTGTATAATGAATATTTAAACAAACTAAATTGTTTTATTTCATCCAATATGGATATTTATCAAGTAAACCCCCATCTATTTAATGTTTATCAATGCATTTGTTTTATCATCATTAAAAGACTTTTTATTTACAATTTTCAGATTTATGTAGCTTCCTACCACTTAACACAAATTTTAATGGGAAGTTAAAAATAGAAAATTAACCTTATCAAAGATTTTTAAATTGAGCTGACGTTTACGAGCAGTTCAAAGTACCTCATTAGCACCACGATATCTAAAAAGGCTTCCAAATTGACGTCTGTGTAGATTGAAGAATCCATAAGTTGACAAAAAACTGTAACCTTTTCACAAAAAAAGGAAGGTATAACAGAAGCACGTGTCAATTTTTTCGGTAAAACGTAATGGACCCCAAAGGGTCATCACTTAACGCCGCTCTTTTCGTGTCTATACTTGACTCATGTTTCTAGATGCAGCTTGAATTGAGGGATAAAAATCTTTTCAGCCCGGTAGGTTTTTAGAAAGTGTAAATTATCTGTCATATTTAGCAGAGCATTTAGTAATGACTGACACTTTTTTTAAGTTGAATATACTGTACATAGATTCAAAAGTTTTGCATCACCCTAAATTTCTGAAAAAAATAATGTGTTCATTACAAATGGATCAGAGATTAATCAAATAATTAGTTTCAATAAAAAAAACGTCTATATTTGTCAAAAATTTTTATTACCCAATAATAAACTTGCTTTAAACATAAAAAGTATTCTTAGAAATTGAATAAATTAAATACAAATTGATTCTTTTTAAAGAAAAGGTTAAGTGAGAACCTGCATGAGAACTTTTAATAAAGAGTATTTCCACCTCTAGAATTTATGCAAGCTTGAAGTCGCCTGCCCATGCTGTTTACCAAATTATTGATATTCTGTTGAGGAATATTTCGCCATTCTTCTTGGGCCGCATGAACAAGCTCTTATGTACACTCCCGGGTGGATTTCTGCGTGCTGCCACTGCCCTGGCAAGCATATCCCAAGCATGTTCTATGGGATTCATGTCAGGAGATAGGGCAGGCCAGTTCAAACGATTGATCCCTTTAGTTTCAAGATACTCATTTACAGCTCTGGTCCGATGAGGTCGGGTGTTATCGTCCATAAAAACGAAGGAATTGCCAACAGCTGCGCGCCATAGTCTCACGTGAGGATGTAGAATCTCTCTGAGATACCTATCACCAGTCATCGTTCCCTCCACATGAATTAATTCTGTGCGATCATTTAACATGATACCACCCCAAAACACAGCACTCAGTGTTGCCACAGGTGGCTCGTTCGAGCCAGATCTGGCTCGTTTGAATTAAAAGTTCCTCGTTGACTCCTCTTTATTAAAATTGGCTCGTTTTTAAATTTTGCTAATTTTTTGTTAAAGTTGACTATTTCTGAACTCTTGTGAATTGAACTGAACGGTGTTGAGTGTTGGATTATTTGAATTAGACGGAGCGGGCGAGTGTAATTCGTGAACGCACCACCGCCGAAGAAGAGAAATCACGAACGCACCCCAATCCAACCGCTCAGCCTGTTCTTTGATTTTCGAAAAGTAAAATATAAAATATTGGGAAGTTTGTTGTTGGTTATTAAATGTTGATTATTGGTTGTTGGTGAAGGCACGACGGTAAAGGCTAGAATACCTACCTACCCTACCTTACAATGGAAAAGTAAGTTAATACTTTTAAACATTACTACCTTAAAAATTCTACATTTCATATTTATCTTTATAAAGGTTTATTATAAAAAAAAAACAAATAAAGAAGGAATTGGGGCGTAGGTATTCACTAGTAAAAAACATTTTTGAAAAAGCTCGTTTTAGTATGAATTTCGCTCGTTTCCGCCATATCATCTGGCTCGAAAAAAAAATAGGCTTGTGGCAACACTGATAGCACTTCCTCCTCTGAAGGGCGGCACGGGGCGAGCATGGGCAAGCTGAGCAACTCTCCTTGGATCCTGCCACACACGTATTCGATGGCTATCTTGTACCAAACAAATCCTTGTCTCGTCGGAAAAAACACCGAATTCCAAAATTCTTCAGGCAAGGCCGCGTGTTCTTGAGCCCACTGTAGTAGGCGAACTCTGTGCTCAGGTTGTAGCCTGGGCACTCTTATTGGTCGGCGACACCTCAAACCTGTCGCAAGTATTCGTCTTCGTAATGTCGAGATCGATACTTGAACTCCCAACGCATGTCTCATATCTCTTTGGAGTGCTGGTATTGCCATGGTCGGGTTTCTTCGGATAGTTAAGTGGATATAGCGGTTCTGCCGCTGATTAGAAACACGCCTTCTACCGCTTCTAGGTCTATCACGAAGAGAATTGGTCTGGAGATACCAGTTCCATACACGAGACACATCACTTTGCCAAACGCCAACCTTTGAGAATGACCTTCTTCAACTAAAGCCACTATTCTTGCACGGTCAATCTCACTTATGACTTAACGATTCATGTTTGCACTTAAAATCGTACAAATCAAATGCATTGAATGTTACAATGATCGCACTAAAAATGTTATCTTGCATAAAAAACTGTAAACATCTGTATATTGCAAAAAATATGGAACATATTGAAATGGTAAACATTGATAAACAAGTCAACAAAAAATTGTTAGCGCAAAAAAATTCCTTCGCATCCGAAGAAGGTGATGCAAAACTTTTGAATCTATGTGTATATTAGGAAGGCCGCAATATTAGGCAAACTATTAGTTTGTCGCTAATAAGATACAGGGTATCCATTTTTTGTTATAAACACAGAGCTTTGACTGTATAGTTGTCAGTAAAAATAAAATTTGTCGGCGAGATAAAGAAATCAGTAAGCAAAAGCAGGATCCACATGCTCTACCAATGGATCTCTTTGAAACATTTGTCTATTCATTTATTTTCCCAGCAGCTCAGCTGTATCATTTTTTGCGTGGATCGCGACTAGAAACAAATTTCTTTTTGTCTCAAATCTATACTCCACACCTTCACAAATTTCAATACCTTTGATTAAAAATGTTAACCATAACATGTTCCTGCTTTATACATAAGTACACTCAACTTATTATATTTACTGCAGCTCTTACTAGCAAATGGAACTATTTTAGGCTATAAAAAACAATATATCAACAATTAGAACCTAATTTTGTTGCATATGTTACCGTTAAAGTATATAATGCAGTTATTCCATAGAATACCTAGTTATTCCATCAAATAAATAATCGTCTCCTTAAAGTTAGTAATATGCTATTAATTTGACACTTTAACTAGTTATCCAATGAAATGACTAGGTATTCTATAAATTAACTAATGAAAGACATTTAATGTGTATTTAAACAATTCATCTAAAATGAAGTTAGACTAAGCAATTAAAGCGTATAAATGGTTTTCATGGAAACGTACCATAAAATCATTTGTTAGGCAACCTTGCACTTACAATACACTAATCTCAAAGTGAGATTCTCACTAGTCCCTTGAGAATACGGGCCCATGCTCTTCAAATTATTAACAAACATTTGGGTGAACCAAAAAAACTTTTAAAAGGTGCCGGTAGATGTTTGAAATTTCCATTCAAATAACCCGTAAAAAAATCTTTTTTCATTAAAAATGCTATAAATTTTGAACCGTTTGAGATAAAAATTCATTCTTGGCAGATTCTTGTAGGGCATTATTTGTCAAGTCAAAAATTCGTATATATTTAGATGACACGAATGTAAAAAAAGCCTTGAAACTGCTTCGCTTATCACACATATTTCACCCTGTATATAACCCTTTTGTATCCAATCTACTAAGAAGCGTAAGTGAAATATATTCAATTCATTGGGGGATGTTTTTAAAACTGTACTATTTTTTTTTAAATCAGAAATTAAATATACAACAAAAAATCTGAAAGATGTGTTGATAAGTTTCGGTTTACAGACATACCACCAGTCGCAGTAGAGCCCCGTGCCGTCCACGGGAGGGTAGGGGGGTGTCCAAGGTGTTTAGGGGGATAAGATCCACGAGGCAATATGCGGATGTGCACCGGCGAGCAGCTGCCAGATAAGGGTGCAGTTCAGGTTTCTGTCGAGGGGGCGGATCTTTATGAAATTCGTGGGGTGGTAGTTATCAAGTGATATCTTAAGCCATGATGAGATGTACAGAGTGTTTTTTCTTTTTTTTTTCTTATGTAGTGTTGGTTGATCGCAACAGGTGTTAGTCGAGAGTGTCAGCGAGAGTACTTGATTGAAGTATCACCTTGGATTTTGTAATATCGAACAGTTGTTTTGAAATAACAAAATAATAATTATAATATATCGAATCTGCTAAAGCAAACTACAATGAAAGAATTTGAAATACAAAAATAAAAAGCACTTATATTTATAAGATTGTTTAATAACTTAAATTTTAGTAATAATTAAAAAAATAAAACAAAAATATTAAAATAATTAAAACCTGCTCGTTAGTCTATAAAGACAAGACCACAGGGAAGAAGTGTGTCAGTCTGGTGTCAATCCAAACTATTAGATGTGATGCCTTGATCTTCTCTTAATTTTATTATGATTTAGATGTTTAACAAAAAAAACCAAAACATTGGAAAAAAATTTTGTTGAATAAATTAAAATATGTATTCTCTTTGTTGCCTGGAAAAGTGTTATAAGCTTTCCGTGTTTAGTTACTCAGAGGGGATAATAAAATAAAATAATAATACTATTTCAGTTCTATTGAAATTGGTAATTAAGGGAGGAGATGGGAGTGAAAAGAAGGTTGAAATGTGGAAATTATTTTTTTCCACAACTGCTATGAAAAGTGACCATACGAAATTGTATAAATTTCACCATCAACTATAATTTTGAATAAAATTATTTAACAGCTTAGAGATAGGATACTTTAGTGTTATTTTTGTTTCACTAACCATAAATAGCTATTTGTATTACTAGTGAGGAAAGTGCCACTTTTCCTCCCGCAGGATGTAGTTTATTGCCCGACGAGAGGCGGAGGGCAGTAAACATCCAAGGGAGGAAAAGGCACTTCACTCCCATGTGATACATATGATTTTTCCTCCTACCCACCTTTTTTTGAAAATTTATTTACGACACAAATAGGTAACGAATATAATTAAGAACACCAGAAATAATTTATTAAACAAATTTATCAATATATGCTATACAATTAAGTACATAGTATTGTTTAACTATATTTTAGAATTATTTATGTTAATATTGGATGTGCAGTTTTGAGCAGCACTTATATGAACACCATTGGAAGAATATAGGGTTTGAACAGGAGCTTTGGTATTTGAAATATTTTCGCTTAGCACATTGTAATGGTGGTAACTTCTAGAAGTGCTTGGCTGATTTTGATCAAGTTCAGGTTCTACATTATTTCCCATAATTTGATCAGAAATTTTTCTTTGTTTTTGTGCAACATTGTTCTACATAACCTTCTGCGATATTGGTTGATTTCCAACCGCCATGCTGTTTTAAAGCTAAAATATCCCCACCAGCGTTTACTAACAGAGTTGCTGAAGTTCTTCTGAAACTGTGCCCTGTGTAATGTTTGGCATATGGAAGATTGAGATATTCTGCAATTTTTTGTGGTATTTTGGATAAACTATTTTTGCCAACCACTTGATTTATACATTTTCCTGCTTTAAAGCATACCAACAATCGTTTATGCTCAGTTTTAGGACGTAGACAGATATACTTTTTAACGATTTGAACAAAATTTGGGCCGTTACCTGTTGTAGTATTGATAACGAAAGTTCGTTGTTTATGCGTTTTTGAAGTGTGGATATTTATTACTAAAAGATTGTCTTTCTCTTCAATATCATCCATAGTCATTTTAATAAGCTCATCACATCGACATGCTCCAGAAATTCCAATAACAAGGACTAGGTACCTATGAATATTTTATATCAAAAATTAAATTATTTGCATGGGATTTCATTTCTTACCTTCATTAATAAAAAAACATCATCGGGGGCTTTTATTGAGAATGTATTTATTTCTTCTCTTGTAAAAGTTTTAGCTTTGTTTGGTTTGTATCCGGCATTTTGACGTTTTAGAAATGCAATCAACTTTGGATATTTAATATCGACATTGCCCTTCATTTGTATCATTGTGCGTAGCATTGAATATTTAGACCAAAGTGTTGAAGCTTTTAATGATTTTCCTTGTAGTGAAAAATATGCCAGTAAAACATTCTCTGAATATTTATGTATCTTGTTGTCTTCAGCCCATTGCTTATATTGTGCATATTTCATACCTGTCTTTAGATTTTTGTGGTAGTAAGGTTAATGACGCTATGTTAGCTTGTTCCTTAATATTAGGTGGTGTATTTGGAAATTCAAAATCACCATTTCTCATAAATTCAGCTAAGTTTAATGAATGTAGCGACTTTGCACCTCAAAAGTCAATCGCCGTGTTTACTGTCAGTGAGCCACAGCATACTATGCTTTTCTTATTCTGAACTCAAAAAACGTATTTCTAAGATTCCTGAAGTTGAAATTTGTATTGAAGAACTACGTTGAAGTAACATTAATGTTTGATTTTTACCAAAAAACAGGATATACAGGATGTTCTAGAAATTATGGAAACAATATGAATATAATGAATTCACAAGTTTCATCGTTTACAACTTACTTGGAATGAGGGGGAGAAAAAGTATGAGTTTCCTCCCTGTTTTGAGGGAGGAAAGTGTGTACTTTCTATAGGGGTAGGAGGAAAAATAAATATCCAGTTACTTTACGTGTATTCTTTAAATTTGTGCAGTTGTAGAAAAAGTATAGTGTGCAACATGTGGCGAAAGTACTTTTCTCACTCGTGTATTTGCAGCACTCGTCCTCCGGGATCGTGCCCCAAACTTCCAGACTCGTGAGAAAAGTTGAACTTTCCCCTCTTGTTGTACAATAGACTATTATTCCCAAATTTTTTCCCAGTTTCATGGATTTTATTTGAGGATTCCTCATTCTAACATCGAGTCACAGGTTAGTGGACTTCGTCCACTCGTGGGATTTCTATAGCAACAAATATTCGTGCATCTAGTTAAAATTATCAAAAAACTACCACCACTTGTGTAGTTACTGCTGAAAATTGTAATTTTTGGCACAAAAATCGCAGCTTTGTTACTCCGCTACTACGGATATAAATTACACTGTCAAAAAATTTCAAACAAACTTTAAATTCTGGTTTTTTTGGAGTGTTCAGTATTTTTGAGTTTTGTGTACTAAGTGAATACGAAATGTACGGGAAAGTATTAACACAAAAAGAAGAAAACCTGCTAGCAGATGTAGAAGATGCAGCGTTGCAAGCAGAAAGTTTATTATTGCCCCAAAAATCTGAGAGGATGTATAAGTAGGAATACCAGTCTTTTAAAAGGAAAAGCATCATGAATATCGATAGCGTGAGTAAAAAAGTGCTAAAGCGTACGTTGTTGGTGAATGAAAAGTATTATTATTATTACAATAGAAATAAGGGCTGAGGTAAGAACCTATGAAGCCCATGATCTGAGAACATAAATAAGTGCTTAAACGCCTATAAACATAATAAATGACAAATTAACAATAATTAACAAAATCGTAGTTTTCAAGAATAACCGCAACAACTATACAGCGAAAAAAGATATAAATAAAACAAATTGAGATAAATAATAAATATGCAACAATGCTCACTATTAACTATTAAATATAAGTCTATCAATCCTGTTCTTAAATGCGTTAACTGATGGTGCGTCAACAACATCATCAGGAAGATTGTTCCAGACATCAAACACTCTGTTTAATAAAAAGTGCTGTCTTACTCGGGATCTAAAGGACTCCTTCTTAAGTTTAAATGGGTGACCTCTCAGTCTAAGATCAGTGTTGAATAGAAACCTAGATTTAAGATCACCAAAGTTGTGCTTAATAATTTTATAACATAATATAAGTGTGACATTTCTAAATTCAGCAAGTTAACCACCTTACTGAAAAACCTGAGTGAAGGATACAAATCGAAAAAGTTCAAAATCCCGGATTTAGATGACATTAAATTTCTGACAGAAGCTCCCCGACGTCTATTTGCTTATGAAGGTTATTGTTATTCTTCTCTTCAGCATACATATTTCAATTTTACACCTTTTCATAAATTTTTAACCCTCGCCCATCAACCCTTAGTATAACTTGGATTTGGATAAACATATACTATTTTTGGTAAATTAGTTCTTATATTTTTTCTGAATTTTCTATTCCTTGAAATTATTTTTACAGTATTGTTGCCAACTTAACGAAATAATGTTTTTCTTTGTCGTCAGCGACAACATTTTTTTTATCAATAACGAAAAATAGTCTGATGTGAAAGATCATAATTCATATTTTTCTATGAAACATCGGTAATTATGTTGTATAAAACGATCGATGTTCCTACGCATAGTTTTTCTTGTACAATAAAGCGTATAACTAACAAAACCCTACAGGAAGTTCATACCTACACCTTCGATATGGAGGTCAATAATGCTAAAATGGTTTTTGCTGGTATTATGTATATATTATTGTACATGTACGTGTGGGTGGATAATAATCGAAGAAATAATTATAAATAGCTAGATTTAATATTTTGAATTATAGTCTAGTTACAATTTTATAGTTCTGTGGAAGTGATGAATACTCAGATTTCATTCTATGTATCAATATTTATTGATTAGATTATATTAGAATTGGAATGGATTTTTGTCCTATCCCATTGCGACCTTTGCAGATCTATTGTGGTCTTCCCTATATCTAGAGCTGGGTATCTAGCTTTATTCTTAGCCTGGATACCACCTCCCTTGCATAGCTCTCTGCACTTCTCCTAGTAAGTGAAACCGCAACCTTGCTAGACTTTCGCACTCACAGAGAATGTGCTCCGCGGTTTCGTCTTCTTCCTAGCAAAACCTACATAGGCTGTCATCTGCTATGCCAATAGAGTACACGCACATTTCATATTTTGCTTGGATATTAATTTATAATAGTAAATATGATATCAAAAATTACTAATTATAAGAAATATACCAGTTTCCATTGGTAATTACTCCCAAATTTTTAAAAGAAAACTCAAATTTCAATGCACTTTCCGACCACAACCCGAGGATTTCCGAAAGCTACCGATGATACGTGTGATGTCATATCTCTTGTGTTTACTTATGTCAATATGGCCGGTATTGCATTAGGTTATGTGTAGTTGTGTGTTTATATTGTATTTTAATCAACTATTAATTGCTTCATCGATATAAAAATATCATTTATATGTTTGTTTGAGACCATTACGTGTTTCTGTGTGCTTTTTTTTATTTTTAAAAGTCAACGTAAAGTGGAAAGTGGACATAAATATTCGATATTTCCGAGGATATTTTAAAACTTTTGGAAGAATATGTTTTATTTACTAGTTCAGTGTTCAGTGACGATTCTTTCATATTTTGTGAGTAAAGATATCACTAGCGAAGGTTTCGTAAAAGCACAAACTGATAACTTGCCCAAAGTAGACTCATTTATGCTGCTTGAATTTATGAAGTCAAACAGCTGCTTTAATGCAGAGGAAATAAAAGAAGTTAAAGCATTATCGTAAGTACGATTTAAACTATGCTTTATTTATATAATATATACCAACCATATTTCGATATGTGGTCGTAAGAAAATGATGTTTTTATGGTTGATTCCTAGACATATAGGTACATAACCTCAAACTATTTAAGAATAAAAATTACCAGCAGAGAAGTAGGTACTTACAGTAAAATGGTCTTCACAAACAAAAGTAATGCCCTCCTCTTAAGTGTATTTTTGCTTGCGCCACCAGGTAAAGTAACAAATATTTTGTCTGGAGTTTTAATAGACGTTGATTTACACACTGGAACAATGCAAAACTTGGAATACAAAGTTTTTTTTCGGCTTTATCCATTTTCAAAGCATTCAGAAACAAATTAGGTCACAAAAACTCAGAGCGTGATACACGAATAAGAACGTAAACAAATGACGTCACACCATCTTTATGACGTAAAGCGCGTTTTGGCGGACTTTCTAATTTTATGATTTTTAAAGTCGTTTTAAAAGTGAAGTTTATATTTTTTTGAAAAAAAGGCATGCAAGGTGTTAGGAGACCTGATAAAGCGTCAATTCCCACCAATAGCAAAATTTATGCTTGTACCCTGTTGTGTGCATATTCTTCCTTTGCCTGTAATGTCCGGTCAGCATTCCCACCATCATCCTCGTCGTTTCTCCACTTTGACATAGCAGGTCGTGTGATAGTTTGACCGAAGGGCTTTTAAGGGATAATTTAGCGAGCCTTTGTCCTAGGGTTTCATATCTCCAGCGCAACGCCTGGTTGTTTACCCATTTGTGGATGCTTTCTTTACAAGGGCATTTAGCATTCTACAGGAAGGTTCTGGCCCTATCATGACCTCTGTTGCTTTCTGCTGGGCTAATTTATCGACCTTTTCATTGCCTTTTATTCCTTGGTGACCTGGTACCCAGGCTAGAGTCACTCTATTATGACTGCCTAGTCTGTTGAGAGCCTTGCGACACTCCCACACCACATTTTATGTTATCGCCTTAAGTGCTGCTTGGCTGTCGGAGTAGATGACGATTCTTTGGTTATCCACCTCCCGTCTCATAAACTCTTCTGCACACTATTGCACCGCCATTACCTCTGCCTGAAAGACAGTAGCAGTGAATATTCCTAATCATTTTATTGAATCAAGATTATTTTTTTCCCGACGGTACATTTCACACTAATAGCGTTTTCCATTGACAAAACTAGGGTGCACTGAAACTGAACTGAGTGCAAAATTTGTGTTCCATTGGCTGCATTGTACCAGTATTTCATATTCCATTGGAAAACTAGTGCAAGAGAATGTGCACTGAATGCAGTTTTTTCGGCACCTGCTCAGGAGGTAGTTTATAGTATAGTGCAAGAGTGCAAAATGGCGGCGAATGATGAACGCTGCGAATTCGAAAGAAAAGCAGTAGCCTATTTATTATTATCATCGTCATCTTCGGATGATACGGACATAGAAGAAATAATTCTTAAAAAACGAACATCTGTTCCAAAAATTCAGAACTACATTAATTATGTAAATTTAATGAACGAACAACAGGTGAGAAAAAAGAACCTGTTTTTTTCTTCAAATTAAATCTATGGTTGATTTCTTTTTAGTTCAAAGACCATTTCAGACTTCTCCCGGAAACTGCAGTAATGCTGATTACAAAATTTGAGAACTCAACATTTTATCCCAAAAATGAAAATCTTGGAGGCAGGCAAAAGATAAGACGTTTTGAAAATTAATCAAAACAACAAAAACCACCAACTTGATTTGACGAATGACAACTGACAACTTTTCTGTGTACCATTGACCCTGCACTCAGTGCAAAATATCGGTACACTGGTGTAGAGTACGCTCGAACTTTGTGCCTACTTAGTGCATGCCAATGGAAAACGCTATAAGACTACCTTTCACTAAATAGGCTACCATTTTCTTTCTCCGAACACTTCTCATGATAAATCTAAATGGAGATAAAAATAATAAAAAAACAATCGACCTAATTCAACACCACCTAAATTTTTTAATCCGACCCTGTATTGGTTCTTAAACGTTATTGGTCCTGCACAATGAATCTCAAGTGAATAGGATTTTTATGTCAGTAGAAAAACATAACAGATACTCTGTACATATCGCGAAAAGTCTATTCGAGACATACGATTTACACAAGTCCGACAAGGAAAGTAAGAGAAAAACTACTCGAAAGAGAGAGAAGAATAATTGTTCGCAGTCAGCGTTCCCTAACCCTTCTTGAATAACTTAATGTTCATTACAAAATATTGTATATCTTGAGGGGAAGGGTGAATCCAATGATTATATTCCCTTCCCCTTCTTTAATATATTAATGTTAATTACAAAGTATTGGATATCTTTTAAGGGCAATGATTATATTCCCTTCCCTTTTTCTCACATTTACCAAAACGACATGGTCATTGTGAATTCAATGTACATTTCCCTTCTTTGAAATTATAAATGTTAGTGTTGAATGCACATTACCCAAACGAGGAGGCAAAAGTGCACATTTACCGGAAAATGTGTACATTTGCCGCAATATCTACTTTTACCGTAACATATCCATGTCGAGAAGTGAGAAATTAATAGATTTTAGAATTGGCAATAGCAACCGGCCTATTCACATTTTCAATTTCATTTTTGTAAGACGCCCACGTCCCGGAAAAATATTTTTTTCACAAGATGCCGCGTCATTCAAAATGATGAATTATTTCTTGCATTTCAAGTTTCATAGAAATTTGTCAAATCTTATGGGTGCCTATTTTGGGGGCAGAGCAGTTGTTACTGAAGGTTGATATATTACCAGAAAGAATTCAACCAAATGCGGATTTAAAAGCTTCCTGTTTTAATAAATAGGGAAAACGCTATAAATATAACCAAAAATATATTAGAATATTAAAATGAGATAAATGAACTGATGTTGAACGTGACCCATTTCGTAAAGCTGCAATATTGAGTGTAAATATTAGACACGTGCTCTTTCATAGTGGTTGACCTCTAAATTAAACAAAATTAGAACATTCACATTTTGGAAATAATGTTGGTATGACTGACTCAATAATGGTGTTTATTTGTGTATACAGAGTGATTGAAAGTCTGGAAACGGCCAATAGAGTACACGCATATTTCATATTTTGCTTGGATATTAATTTATAATAGTAAAGTTGATATCAAAAATAACTAATAATAGGGAATAAACCAGTTCCCATTGGAAATTACTTCCAAATTTTAAAATAAAATTTAAATTTCAATGCATTTTACGACCACAACACGAGAATTTCCGAACGCTACCGATGATACGTGTGATGTCATATCTCTTTTGTTTACTTATGTCAATATGGCCGGTATTGCATTAGGTTATGTGTAGTTGTGTGTTTATATTGTATTTTAATCAACTATTAATTGCTTCATCGACGTAAAAATATCATTTATATGTTTGTTTGAGACCATTACGTGTTTGTGTGTGTTTTTTTATTTCTAAAAGTCAACGTAAAGTGGAAAGTGGACATAAATATTCGATATTTACGAGGATATTTTTAAACTTTTAGAAGAATATATTCTATTTATACTAGTTCAGTATTCAGTGACGATTCTTTCATATTTTGTAAGTAAAGATATGGCTAGCGAAGGTTTTGTAAAAGCACAAACTGATATCTTGCCCAAAGTAGACTCATTTATGCTGCTTGAATTTATGAAGTCAAACAGCTGCTTTAATGCAGAGGAAATAAGAGGAGTTAAAGCATTATCGTAAATACGATCTAAACTATGTTTTATTTATAATATATACCAACCATATTTCGATGTGTGGTCGTAAGAAAATGATGTTTTTATGGTTGAATCCTAGACATATAGGTACATAACCTCAAACTATTTAAGAATAAAAATTACCAGCATAGAAGTAAGCACTTACATTAAAATGGTCTTCACAAACAAAAGTAGTAGTATTTGTCGAAATATCGTCTTTGTTTCGACGCATAGCTTGCAACCACAATGCCCTTCTCTCAAGTGTATTTTTGCTTGCTCCACCAGGTAAAGTAACAAATATTTTATCTGGAGTTTTAATAGACGTTGGCTTACACGCTGGATCAATGCAATACTTGGAATACAAAGTTTTTTTTCGGCTTTATCCATTTTTAAAGCTTTCAGAAACAAATTAGGTCACAAGAGCTCATAGCGTGATACACTAATAAAAACGTAAACAAATGGCGTCACTCCATGGGGCAGCCATCTTTATGACAAAGCGCGTTTTGGCGGACTTTCAAATTTTATGATTTTTAAAGTCGTTTTAAAAGTAAGGTTTATATTTTTTTGAAAAAATAGGCATGCAAGGTGTTAGGAGACCTGATAAAGCGTCAATTCCCACCAATCGCAAAATTTATGCTTGTACCCTATTATCGGACGTAATTGCACAAAAGTGCATCAAAATTACCGATAATTTTGCATCCGGTCATTTTCATATTTTGTTAAAAGAATCCTCCACCTTCGGTGTCGGGCTCTTTCCCCAAAATATGATAATGAACTCATGCAGTTTTTAGACAACAGAGCAGGTGTCTAATATTTACACTCACTAAAAGACCACTAAAAGACCCTCCACCTTCGATGTCGGGCTCTTTCTGTAGTTTTTCCAAGACAACAAGCTCGAATTAAAAATTATCTGATTATTTTGATGCACTAGTGTAATTCGGGGGAATACTTCCCGAATACAAATATTGGTTTAAATATTAAATTCCTATTTCTTTCTTTTAGTACAAAATATCCAATTTAAAACATGCTGTTAGGTGCAAACAAAATAAAAAGACCCAAAAATACGATTTTTCCATAACTATTTGATTTGTGTTGTTTCATCCAATGTATATTTTTTTTTCAGCACAAAAGCTCATAAACTGTCGCCACACGTAAATTGTCTGTTGTGTTTAAAATTTAAAATTTATATACATTGATATACATAATAGGATTTTCAAATTTTATACAGTAAATTAACCGCTTCCAGGAAAAGTAACAATTTTTCAACGTCACAGTTTTCACCGATAATGTCTGTGATTTTATTTGGTATATTGTACAGCGTTCTTTGATGAGCAAAACGGGTACACTCCACTAGCACTTGCACTACCGACACTGGAGCCTGATTGCCTGATATGTTTCACATATGGGTGCCGCAGAATGAGACATCAGGTGGCCGTGGGAGAAGCGAGTGTGTTCAATTCTAAATCGAGTTCATATTATTTGATCTTTCCTTTTGGCTGGTAGGAATTTCCAGGCAGCTACACTTTTCTTAACTCTCCTCAGTTTGGATTGAGATCGAGACCAGCAGTTTTGCCAGTACTTGATGACTAACTGTTTGAAAAAGTTTTTACAGTCTGTCACAGTAGTTCTTGACACTAAAGTGCAATTTGGATCTTCAGTTGCATTTTTGGCCTCGAGATCTGCCTTTTCGTTTCCGATTATCCCCATGTGTGACGGAACCCATAAAAAACGAATATCTTTATGAACTTCTTGTAGATTGAAAAGCTCTCTTCTGATAATTTGTACTAAGGGATTCAAGGAGTACATTTGGTGAATGCTTTCAATAGAGCTTAGAGAGTCCGTAATGATCAAAAGTTTTTCAGCACAAAAGCTCAAAAACTGTCGCCACACGTATCGTCTGTTGTGTTTGGTGTTCTTTGGTTCGCTTTCCGTCACATTATTTTCTATAATTCCCAATGAATCACATCCGAAACAAGACATTTTTAAAAATATATGTTTTGACTTTACTTGTCAAACTGATTTTATTTTTAATTATCATGGATTCACAATGGGATTACCGTGGATAAGTAATCAATGCAATTATCGCAGTGCTCTTTCGGTTTCTACAGTGCAGTTACGGCTGTAATCAATCGATAATTGCACTCCTCTCATTGGATTTTTTACACATGAGGGAAATATTATCCTAAATTGTTAGTCCCAATTGTACAAAATTTGGGGTACACCTATTTTAGGATACGGAGATTCCATATTTGATATTTGTAATGTTGCCAGATTTGCCATTTATCTTTAGTACTCTATTTCTTAATGTCTGACAGCACAGTAGCCTCATTAAATATTCAAATAGAAATTTATCTTCTACAGAGTGATCCTAAGAATTTTACAAGTAAATACTAAAATTCTAATGCAAAACAAGTAGGTGCCTGTATTGGTTATCTATACATCCCTGTTTCAGCTCAAAATACAATATGGTAATAAAACTGAACAATGCCAGGTAAACGATAAATATTGCGGCAGTGGCGGAGATTACGATATTAGTTTATTCTGCTTATTTAATTAGATTCGGTCGACATTACAGTTGAAATAAAATTCATTCGTTCAGGCCTATTAACAAGTTACATTTTCATTTTTATTAAATTAAATTAATTAAAGAAAATATAGTTTAAATTTCATAACTCAAATTTATTGACAATGAATTAATATATGTCACGTAAAGTAAACATACCATTTATGGGAAATATAAAATTCAATGTATAGTATCATCCTCTTCGCTGGCCATACAAGAATCATCCGAAGACTCGTCGGGAGAGATCACTATCGGTTCTATAGTTTGTTCTATGAGGTTATCTAAAACCTCTCCAACATATTATTTGCTCGTTGTCGATTAGCACTGATTTGCGACTTTGCTTCTCCCAAGTAAAATTTAATTTGTGTAATATTTTCCACAAAGTTTTTCGCCCTCTGTCAGTCAAATTCTCGTCCTCCTTTATCATTCTTAGAATTATGTCGAGGGTTGGGATCTCTTTTTTTAAATATAATTGGTGTACTTTTTGTCTTCTTGTATTTTGCATATGTTCATCAAGGTCAAGTGGTTTTCTTCCAGTTGACTTTTTAGGTGGAGATATATTTCCATTTTTCCTCTCCCTTAGAAGCCTGTAAATAGTAGATTCACTAACTCCTGTCATATTGGAACATGTCGAAACTATATTTCTAACAGTAGCAGCCGGCATTTGATGTACAACAGCATCATGCACATTTAACACTACAGTCTTCGTTTGTAAGCTAAGCACGCTCTTACACTTTACTGGGGTAAAACTTGAAGACATTTTTCACAACACAGTTAACACTTATGGAACGTAAGCGACTCTGAGCAAAACAAATTATACAAATTTGGGCGAGACCAAATTTCACCGAATATACCTGCAAAATTTCTGGACAATCCCTAGTAGGACCCTATTGTAATGTTTCTTGGAAATTATCAAGTTGTTTTAACTAACCGAATTTAGATTCTTATTACCTTTATATATCAGATCGGGTATAAAATTAAATAGTAAATAAATTCCTTAGATGAACGGTGACGCTTATGGTTTACTACCTGACTAGCATCTGTGACCTTTTCGCGTGCTGTCAGACAATAAGAAACAGACTATAGTAGCTTTGGTTTTTCAAATTAATCACCGAATACGCCGAAACCGGTCTAAGTTTCGAAATGCAAACTAAAATGGTTTAACTTTAAAGTGTAATTCAATTATTTCCGAAGCATAAAGCCAGGGAAGTAGTTGTTACTCCTTAGTGAATGGTCTTCATTTCTGAAAATCACCCCCATTGAATCAGATCGCACAATAATTTAATTAATTAAATGAATCTGATAGCAATGTAGGAATTACAAAACCCCACAGTAAGTGATGCCCTCCCTACTAAATAAAGGGATAAACATTAATGTCATCCGACTCCCTGCCACCCTGTATTTTGTCGCATTAACTGTGATCGGATAATTTGTCATTTGGACGTTTCGTCGATATTACACCACCACCCTATTGGAAATGGGTGGGAGATCGGTACAATTGATAATGGACCAATTTGTGCACGTGAAATATTCAATTTTTAATCCGCCTGGACAATACATTAGGGTGGTTAACTAGGATAAATGAAAATAAAATAATGGACAAGAAACGTGTAAATGTTAAATATATAGCTAAGCTAAAGCCGCGTCCACATTAGTAAAAATGTATGTTGTGTGTGAGAATTCGACACAAATTTATGTGTGCGTATAATAGTTCAGGCAACGAAGACCGAAAAATACCAAATAGCGGAAATAATTCATGTAGAAGCCAATTTCGGCACACTTGTAGAGAAAGGTGTCCTTAACAACACACTAAAAGAGCTGAGGGGTGGGGATGAAGCTAAGGGTGCGGGGGGTCACTGAAGTCCCTTTTTCAGTTTTTGTTAATAACTCGAAAAATAATGCCTCTAGCGAAAGAATGTTTATATATTAAATTAATCTACATAAAATTCTCTATAAAAAAGGTTTTATACACTTTTTTTCTAGGATCAATGCTTAAGGAGATATGGAAGCGGAAGATGGAAAATTGAAAAAAAAAACGTTTTTATTGTTAAAAATGAAATGTTCATTGTTTAATTAATCAACCTCTTACCGCCCCTTATTCCAAATATGAAACATAGCGAAGACAGGTTAAACATGTATTTGAATATTTATTACTTAAATTTTTAATTCAAGAATAAATAATTAATTTTTCGACAATAACAATACGATAATAATACAAAAATTCAAAATTTGTTTGTTAGTTGCAAAATATTGTACATGGATAAATCAATGCTCGTGTGTTAATATAAAATTATTTCGAAGTATATTTTTAAATGGGGGCATTAAGAGGGGTGTTGTGTGCCTATGTTGTGTGCGTCGTTGTAGCCTTACACGGTAGAGGAGAAACACTATGGTGAAAATTGCATGGTGGTTTTTGATCGTTATATAGTGATGTCGACAGCACAAAACGAGCGGAGCAGAAGCGAAAAGGGATCACAAAAACTGTTGACATAAACTTTCATGAAAGCACGGCGATCACAGTTCAACAGGAGCATTTTCTTGCTACTGAAAGGAACAAAACAAGGCTGATTCACTTGCTCAGGAAAGGAAGAAAGGAAAGAAACCATTTGTTAATATTTTTTTGAACAATTGCGACTTAAACAAAACGTACCAGTTTTTTCTAAAAAACGCCGGGCATATTCAGATTCAGCGGCTCAAAATACATAAAAATAAGATTAATATTCACTTTTCATAAATAATAATTGACCGTAAACAACAAAGTACAGACACAGAATACACCAGCTTAACAAGAAGCGAAAGCCGGCGTAAATCCATTGATGTTTTGGGGGCAAAATTTCGTGACCTTCAAACTGACGTTGACAGATAACGGATCACGTTACACTGAGAAAAAAATTCGAAAAATGTAAGTTAAATGTTAACTACACGCAAAAAAGTGAAACCAAAGAATCTCAAATAATAATTGTTTATTTTTATGACTTGTTTCGTCAAAGTTTTAATTGTTAAACTCAATTTATGAATTGTTGAAGTTAATTTAACAGCTTAACAAATATTGTGAAAAATATATAGATAAATATAAGTTTTAGCTTCTGTTTTTGGAATACCATCCATTATTAAAAATAATGAGCTATTGTTTAACCAAATGATTCTTATTTTCTATATTGTTATCGAAATTATATGTGTAAGTATGTATTTATGTAGCACTATATGTAGGATAGGGTAAGTCTGAAAAACCAATACAATAAATAAAAAAAAAGAATGAATAATATACCACAAGGAACATACAGAAGATACAATAATAATAGATTTTAATATATTTATAATATAAGTTTACAATAGAAAGAATTTCAGTAAATGATGAAATAGAATTACGATAAGTATGGTGCTTGAATATAAAATTTTTATTATTTATATATTCAAAAGTTACACTTCACCAGATTCTGAATAAAATCTTACACCCAGAGAAAATGTACTGATATCTGTGACAACGAAGTTATAAAAAAGAAGCGACCATAAACTTTTCTACATAGTTATCGAAGTTTTGTTGTGTTTTTCAATTATTATCATCCATCACTTGAATGACAGCCACGAATTGCACAAGTTTTTGGCGCCATAACTAATAAATGTAATTTTGTAAACAAATTTTATCGTTCAAAACACAAAAAAATATGTGAATAATCAAAAAGCTTGCAACAAAGAAAATTCTATGGTTAACAATAAAATCACATGTCCTTGACAGATAACTGGCTTAAAATGGCAACTGTCAGACATTCGCACTCAGAAAATGAATTGTAAAATAGCGCAAGCTTCGCTTCTTCTTGGGATGGTGTATTCTGTGGTACAGATCTGACGAGAACTGTCAGTGTGCCAGTAGAAAAAGACGTAAGACACATTACCAATACCAAAGGTATCTGCATCCTATTTTGAATGAGTAATTTCTCCAGATTGATAGGTCGCGCTTGTGCGTATTCTAATCAAATGTTTTAAGTTTAGGGTTAACGTTTGCAATACATTTAAACGGTTCATTATTGTGATATTTTGATTAGGATTAATCACAGACCTGCCTTTTTTTCATTCCTACCAAAGGTAATGTGGTAGAAGGACATTAACAATCGTTGACGCACACCAAGAAGGATATTATATAAATATCACTTTAAAGAGCAGACAAAATAATTTATTCTAATCAGTAAAATAACGGTGCCAATAGACCACCTATTCTGATGATAAATTCTGAATAAAATAAGTTATTTACTAAACTGACCGACAATACCAGATAAGGTACCCAATTTTATTGCCTGGGCGTAACATTTGGTGCTTGTTATTTTCATATTTCAATGACTATTTAATTAAATTCAAGTATTTTGTTTAAAATTGGTTGGATATTACTATATTATTACAAATGGTATTAACATTTATTGTTTATTGTATTGTGGGTTGATGTTGTTGGCTTTTTCTGTTTATTATTGACTTTCCATTAAAAACTAGCACCTGATCACAATTTCGGCAGTATAATTCGTTCTCATTGAAACGACGAAAACAATCAAAGTCACTTTTTTCTCGACTCTCATGTTTATCAACTTTTTGTTATCTTTTCACATTTTTTTAACCAACAGATATAATATAGAGTGAGTAACTGGACTAATACATACATTACAGAAATTCAACAAAGATTTATTTTATTTTGTTCTCGTAGTCAATCGCCGCCTAATTCTAATTGTTAAAAAAAAACAGGTACCTAAGTACGTTATTGATGGAAGTCAAAATATTCATAAATTATAAATAATAGGTATAAGGTTGATTTTATTTATTATTAAAATACCAAGATGGGCGATAATGTGAAAGAGCACATTATGGGTCTGTTTGACGCTCACTTTAGGCGTGCCTTGCAGCAGTCCAGAGGTTCTGAGTGTATTAATTTTTGGTCTGGGTGCAATCATTCCAGAAATAGCGAAATTAAAATGAGACGCCTATGGTGACTGGAACCAATTATTTGGATGCGATTAAAATATCCGCTCTCTACGTTATTTATCCTTGGACCTATTCTTGCACACGTCAGCATTGACCGCTCCCGGACTATTTATCCTGTTTCATGGCATAAAATTCCTACAATTTTGAAATCGACAATTTTTTTGTCAGCAAAACTGGAAGAAATTGCGCTTGCAAGCTGCGTCGAAAGCTTAATCGGAATTTATTCGACAATTTAGGAGAATGTTTTCAATTACGGACACAATCTTAAATTTCGGAAAAATTTAATCCCCCGGAGAAATACACTATAATATATAAAAGATCTGTAAAATACCCTAAATTTTATAGTTTTTTTTTTAATAAAATCCAGTACATTAAAATATTTTGCCACCAAAATGTATCACGCGCTCCTTTTCGATAAAATCTCGAAAATCTGCTAGTTTACTGTTATATACTGAAAGCAAAGTAATACAATACCCTTATTCAAGCACGCTACAATAATAATAGTTTTGAAAACATCTAATATAGGCCAATTTTCAATCAGATACCCCAATGTATCGTTCATTATCTCGATCACAATCGGCAGATCACCTGCTCCTGCCATATGGATGTATTCATGTGTATACAGATTGTCTCTTAAATGGAATTTATGACATTAGTAATATTTCAATAAAATATAAAGTCCAATAAACTTGGATTTTATGAATTAATAGTATATTAAGTACCAAGTGTCAAAAACGTTACTTTAGTCACCAGTGACTAAAGATGTTTTTGACACTAGGTGCTTACTGTATTTTTTCTACGCTAGCAGGAAAGAACACATTATATTATAATATTCTATATTTATTTATATTCACAAAATGACAGACATTGACTGACGTGTCATTGAAAAATCAAATGACACGGAACTAAAAAATTTTCACGGAATATTAAATATAAATTACAGAAGGTACACTTAATGTGACGTTTGAGTTTCCTGTAAAATTGTCGTATTTAGTTACCAATAGATACAAATACAAATGTGCATATTTTTTTTAAATGTTCTTTTTTAAAGGACCCCGCGCTTTTCTTATGACAAAGTGGCGTTCCGTCAAATGTTATAAATTTTGGATATGATGTTGTACTCGACTTCCTGACCAAAAGTGTCCATGGGACCAATTCAATCCTGTGACTAGTTTCCGATATACAGGGTATTAAAGTTGAAATACCCTTGTTTTCCGTGACCACGTAATTTTATTATTAACAAATAAATATGCATTTTTAATTGATGGTACCATTAATATGTTCTAGTTTATCGTAAACTTACGCATAAATAGTTCAAAATGTTGGAATATCCAGGGTTGGACTCAATTATACGAGGACGATTTTTTGGAATTCTAAGAAATTCTTATATTGAATGAAAACAAGGTCAGAAATAAAAATTAACTTCATATTCAATGTTCTGGCATCAAATATACTAGTTCCAGAGGTATTTCATACAGGGTGATTCTTAATGCAACCTGAAATTAGTTTTTTTCTATATGAAATAAATAAGTTAATTATATAATCACATTTTTATTTCTGGATACATACCGAAGTGTACCGAACCATTGATGAAAAGATGAATAAATTACAAGTATTTAATCATCCTGTAGGCATGTACTACAGTAAATTAATAATAATAAAAGTTTCATTAAAAAAAATGAGAAAAATGGAAAGGAGAATAGCCTGGAGCATAGGGAAATATTCTCTATGGCCTACAGTTTTGGCATTTTGACTTTAGTTATATGGTCTAGTTTCGATATGTCTGTTTGGTGTATTTGTTATTTCGTTCCCAGTGTCTAATTTTTATTTTATTTGTTCCTGTCTGGATGGATAGACGAGCCATAAACTTTTCCAATGAGGAAATTGAATCTCTTCTATCATTAGTGTAGTTCTGTTTCGTTCCACAAAGTGAAATGGTCCAGCCGATCCCTTAATATCCTTTGTCGCCGAGGGCCTTCAACAATATTCATAGCATCTTCTTCATCGTCGGTTGAAAGTTCCTCAAAAATATCTTGGATATCGTTTGTTAACATTGCAAAATTCAAAGAAAACAAAGTAAAAGCAATCAAAATATTCACAATATAATTAATTAAGGTTATAAATGCCAAATTGTTGACAGAACCGACAAAACAGCAATTATCAAATCATGAAAACCTGGGTTTTCCATAAAGTTATCTTTAATCGATACCTCTTCCACCCTCAGGACCCTTTTTCTGAAAAACTGGTCATAGTAAGATTATGAAATCTTTTCAGCTCATTTACTATTTTAAGCTTATCACAAAACAAAATAAATTAAGCATTTTGACGGATCTAATTATAAAATACAGGGTGATTCAGAAAAAGTGTATTTTCTCTAATTTTTGTTGGTTTAATAACAAGATGTATGTGCAAATAACCCTGTATTTTAAGAAAAGTACTAATATCTAGGTAACCAATATGTTTTAAACATCAAAAACTAATTTTAAAATACATGGTGTAACTTATTTATTTCATATAGAAAAAAACTAATTTCAGGTTGCATTAAGAATCACCCTGTATGGAATACCTCTAGAACTAGTATATTTGATGCCAGAACATTGAATATGAAGTTACTTTTTATTTCTGACCTTGTTTTCATTCAATATATGAATTTCTTAGAATTCCAAAAAATCGTCCTCGTATAATTGAGTCCAGCCCTGGATATTCCAAAATTTTGAACTATTTATGCGTAAGTTTACGATAAACTAGAACATATTATTGGTAATATCAATTAAAAATGCATATTTATTTGTTAATAATAAAATTACGTGGTCACGAAAAGCAAGGATTTTTCAACTTTAATACCCTGTATATCGGAAACTAGTCATAGAATTGAATTGGTCCCATGGACACTTTTGGTCAAGAAGTCGAGTACAACATCATATCCAAAATTTATAACATTTGACGGAACGCCACTTTGTCATAAGAAAAGCGCGGGGTCCTTTGTTGCTCTCAAGATCTTTATTTGACTGTCTTTACCCATACAACAGCGTCCACAAATCTGAAAATTGTAAATTTGTTCAAACACAATCTCAGAATTTATTGTTTAAATATCTGCAAGCTCTGTAAACAATTGGCTACTTCCTTTTTTTTCAAAAACATTCCTGAAATTGTACCTCAATTTTCGTTTTACACTATGACATCCCATTAATAGTTGTAAACTCCATCCGATTTATTTAAAAATAGGACATCCTGTATTAATAATACCTTCCTAAAGATTTACGTGAAAATCCAAAGTAGTTGGCAAATTGAGTTGTTTATCATTTGCTCTAAGCTTCACTGTGATTGACTATTCAGGTGTGATAAGGGTATTTTAAAGTGTGCTTATTGGGTTAGATCCGAATAACTGATATATACCGATTACGTTCCAATATTATTAAGGTAAAAGTGGGTTGTTTTCTTCAAAATTAATTCGGTAGATTTTTTAATTGTAACTTTACACTTAATTGCGAAATTGGTAGAATTAAGATACATAAACGTAGTTAAAAATAAAAATATAAGAACATTAAAAAGGCGGACAAATATAATGATAATATAAGAAAGAAAAGATTTCAGTTCTTTAAAGTATTTAGCAAATTCCATTTATCTGTTTGATGTAATAATTAACAGAAGGTAATAATTAACAAATTAAATTTGAAACTATTCTCGTTAGGTGTCGCTGAGAACGGAGTCGCAATTATCGTTACTTTTTTGATTAGGAAGCTGCAAGAAGCAATTATTTTCCACAAAAAATGCATTATAGAAATTAGATGAAACTAATAACCAAAACAAACACTCAGCATCAACGACTGCTGATACACTGCTGTAGCCGCCACTCTCTACACTACTTAAATATTTAATTTCACAATAGTTATTTACGTAACTAGTTATGAAAAGAGCGATATTGTTCAACAAGCGTTATATTTGCCAAAACGAGCGCTAGCAAGTTCTGCAAATTACGCGAGTTGAACATAACGTGTTTACGCACAACTTTTTATCTAATTCCGCGCTTTTATAATACACACAGATTCAAAAGTTTTGCATCACCCTAAATCTCCGAAAAAAAATGTGTTCATTATAAATGGATCAGAGATTAATTAAATAATTAGTTTCAATAAAAAAAAAACGTGTATATTTGTCAAAATTTTTTATTATCCAATAATAAACTCGCTTTAAACATAAAAAGTATTCTTAGAAATTAAATAAATTAAATAAAAATTGATTATTTTTAAAGAAAAGGTTAAGTGAGAACCTGCATGAGAACTTTTAATAAAGAGTATTTCCACCTCTAGAATTTATGCAAGCTTGAAGTCGCCTGCCCATGCTGTTTACCAAATTATTGATATTCTGTTGGGGAATATTTCGCCATTCTTCTTGGGCCGCATGAACAAGCTCTTGTACACTCCTGGGTGGATTTCTGCGTGCTGCCACTGCCCTGGCAAGCATGTCCCAAGCATGTTCTATGGGATTCATGTCAGGAGATAGGGAAGGCCAGTTCAAACGATTGATCCCTTCAGTTTCAAGATACTCATTTACAGCTCTGGTCCGATGAGGTCGGGCGTTATCGTCCATAAAAACGAAGGAATTGCCATCAGCTGCGCGCCATAGTCCCACGTGAGAATGTAGAATCTCTCTGAGATACCTATCACCAGTCATCGTTCCCTCCACCTGAATTAATTCTGTGCGATCATTTAACATGATACCAGCCCAAAACATAGCACTTCCTTCTCTGAAGGGCGGCACGTTGCGAGCATGGGCAAGCTGAGCAACTCTCGTTGGATCCCGCCACACACGTATTCGATTGCTATCTTGTACCAAACAAATCCTTGTCTCGTCGGAAAAAAACACATAATTCCAAAATTCTTCAGGCAATACCGCGTGTTCTTGAGCCCACTGTAGTCGGCGAACTCTGTGCTCAGGTTGTAGTCTGGGCACTCTTATTGGTCGGTGACACCTCAAACCTTTCGCAAGTATTCGTCTTCGTAATGTCGAGATCGATACTTGAACTCCCAACGCATGTCTCATATCTCTTTGGAGTGCTGGTATTGCCATGGTCGGTTTTCTTCGGATAGTTAAGTGGATATAGCGGTTCTGCCGCTGATTAGTAACACGCCTTCCACCGCTTCTAGGTCCATCACGAAGAGAATTGGTCCGGAGATACCGGTTCCATACACGAGACACATCACTTTGCCAAACGCCAACTCTGTTTGCCACGAACCTTTGAGAATGACATTCTTCAACTAAAGCCATTATTCTTGAAAGGTCAATCTCACTTATGACTTGACGATTCATGTTTGCACTTAAAATCGTAAAAATCAAATGCCTTGAATGTTAAAATGATCGCACTAAAAATGTTATCTTACAAAAAAAACTGTAAACATCTGTATATTGCAAAAAATATAAAACATATTGAAATGGTAAACATTGATAAACAGGTCAACAAAAAATTGTTAGCGCAAAATAATTCCTTCTCATCCGAAGAAGGTGATGCAAAACTTTTCAATCTATGTGTATTTCATACAATCTTCAATTACAATGGTAATATTAAAGTGGATTCAAATGGTGTTAAAAGTATTGTTACTATGAAGTATTTAGCAAGAAAATTGACTTACTTTAAATAACTGTGTCCTCAATAATGTTTTTTTTAATGTTTATAAATCCTAAAATACTATTGAATTAAAATTATGGGGTAATTGTCAGTTCAAATAATGAAATAATTGTCAGCTTTGACAGAACCTACCTAATTAATAAATTATTCTTTGAAACTCATGCAGTATCTCTATGTTGAAACTCAAACAGTTACGTAAAGTTTTTACATAACTACTTTTCATAACTGATTATATGAAGGTTATGAAAAATGTGACGTTACGTAACGTCAAGGAGTGACTTAAAGTGTCACATTTGATAGCGGAATTGGATAAAAAATATTGTAGATTCTATACGCACAATAAAAAAAGAAAGAAATTTTTTCTGACGACTCTATTAATCGGAACAAACATTCAGTATAAGTGGCTGCTGAAGTCGCCACTCTCTACACTGTCAAAAAAAATTAAATATTTAATTTCACAAAAAATATTGTAGATTCTATACGCATATTAAAAATAGAGAGAAACTTTTTCTGGTGACTCTATTAATCGAAAGAAACATTCAGTATCAGTGGCTGCTGAAGTTATCACTCTCTACACTGTTAAAAAAATTAAATATTCAATTTTACAAAAAATGTAGGTTCTGTATGCATAATAAAAATGGGATAACACTTTTTCCGACGACTCTAATTATCGAAACAAGCACTTAGCATCAACGGTTGCTAAAGCCGTATGCACTGTTGAAAAAAATAAATATTGAATTTCACAAAATTGCTGAAGATTCTTTAAGCATTATAAAAATTTGTTATTTTCTTAACAGTGTAGATGGTGGAGACTTGTGCAGCCGATTTGATTATTAGACCACTCAAAAACAAATTTCTATTATGTGTATAGAAAATAGAACATTTTTTTCGTGCAACCGGACGCAAAACAAGCATTTTGCAGCCGCAACAGAGGCCGCAAAGTGATATTTTGCGGCCGTTACCCAGAGTGACGGCCGACAAAAAATTTTACGGCCGTTCCCATAGTGACTGCCGGCAAACTGAACGCCACTACAGCATTTGACATTTCTGAAATATGACAATAACAATGTATTTCGAACCAAAAACTAACTGTCTTTTCTAAAGAGACATAATGTTTATTGAAATTATGTAATTTTCACGGTTGCACGAAAAATATTGTGTATACTATGGCCGCGAAATGTTTTCGCGACCTCGAGATTATCTCTCTCTCGGAACGCGAAAAAGCATTTTGCGGCCTTAGTATACAAATAACTATTGTTTAAACTTGCTGCTTATTCCTCTTAAGGCTAATTTGAAATTTTGGATTATTTTAAAAAGTATTCTGTATTGTTTTATAAGGTTAGAGGTTTGTGAACTTGTAATATTATACAAATAAACTCTTATACAATTTCGTATGTTGAAAGGATAATATGAAAAACCTACTGCGAGTTGAAATTTTAACAAAATTATACTTTTTCATTCAAATATGAATTAAATCACAGTAGGTGCACTGATATGGCGGAACCACCCTGTACGGGCTGTGCAAGTTTCAGCATCTGTCATCGTGCAAACATCGTAAAGCGAAATCTGACACCGCCATATAATTCGGAAGTGGCACAAGGTGTCTGCCATAAAGTGTCTATATACCCCACTCACCCTGCTCTATTCTATTTTTGAACATTTGAAGAAATATGACAGGAGCAGTATGTAGTTATATATACCACCGAATGAGTTTTAATCCTTAATATTAAAATGTGAATCCAATAACCATGTAAAGGTTTACCTATCTCGTTGAAAAGAATATAAATTTTCCAGTACAATAGGTAGCGTAAAGGAGAGGCGTAAAAATCCAAAATCTGTGGCTGTATAACTTAGAAATATTCTAAAATCTACCCAAAATTATTTGTGGTATATTTCTGGCATTTTTATACAAGATAATATATTTTAAAAATTTACTAAAAATAATTTTTCGTAAAATTGCACGCGAAGTCAGTATTTCGCGTTCTCATCAGAGTCCGGGAAATTCAATTTCGCGGCCGTTACCCATAGCAACGGCTTCGAAACCAAACGTCACTTCCAAATTTGACATTTCTGAAATACTACAAAGACAAGGATTATTTATTATTATTATTATTCTTATTGAGTTTACAACGCTGTTGAGTTCAGGAGGAGTGGAAGGTACTGAAATATCGCTATCAGTATCAGACATTTTACGTTTTGTCAAGACCTGTCAAAATATTTTATAAATATTGAAACATATCATTTCCATATAGTCCAATAACTGAAGACCTGAAAATAGGCAAACCTATCAATATATTTGTCCAATAATTTTTTTTGGGTTAACTGTATAATTTACTTGCAATTTACACATTTTTTCAAATATATTGTGGAGTCATTTAGAAACAGTTAGTTTCATTTAAAACCATATAATTTTTTTTGGCTTGATTTGTAGGTCTTGACAGGTACTTCAAAGGGAGAAAAAGTTCTCCAAGATTGCCCCTTGGCTAAGGGCCCAAAATGGCCCCTAACGCCCCCCAAAAAACGGTTTCCCGCCATTATCTCCCGAAATATGCAGTTTGGAAAATTTTTGTTCCGGTAAAAAGTAAAGTTCGTTAAATTATCTACAAAAATAGTCCCCATCATTTTTTTCCAGAATGCAATAGTTTTCGAGATAATCGCATCCATCCTGAGTGCATTGTATTCCGAATAAAAATATTGGTTCAGAGAGTAGACATAGTAAGCTTCTAAATGGTGTGAATTTAATAACAAAATAATTGAACATTAGTTCTTCATTTTCGCTTGTTTACAAGATTTGTGAGAACTCCGAAAACGACTGAAAAATGCAAATAAATAAATAAACTTTTTATTGAAACGCCACAAAGATACTGAAAAAAAAATTCCAGGAACATTCAGGACCTCCCCAGACCCCATTTGAAAAAACAAGGGATAATAAACCATTTAAAAGAAATAAAATGTCAATGATTTAATGGAAGAGGCCAAAATATTGGTGAAAAATAACATTGGCCACTTTTTGCAATGTCCTCGACGGGCGAGAACGGGGTTTAAGGTACACATATTGATACCTACGGATATTCCCATTACAATGAACTTTAAATCATCGAAAAATATTGATTTTTGACCGAGTTATGGAAGAATTTGTCCGCCGGTTTACAAGTTAATTTTATAGACGGTAGCATTTATAGAGGTAGTTCAGCTGCGTAAGCGAGGGGACGTTTGAATGCGATTATCTCGAAAACGATTGCATTTTGGAAAAAAATGATGGGGACCATTTTTGTAGATAATTTAACGACCTTCACTTTTTACCCGAACAAAAATTTTCCAAATTGCATATTTCGGGAGATAATGGCGAGAAACCGTTTTTTGGGGGGCTTAGGGGCCATTTTGGACCCTTAGACAAGGCGCAATCTTGGAGAACTTTTTCTCCCTTCGAAGTACCTGTCAAGACCTACAAATCAAGCCAAAAAAAATTATTGGACAAATATATTGATAGGTTTGCCGCTTCAGTTACTGGACTAATAGCACACGGTGACATTGTTCAATAAATTGAATAGTTGTTGATTTTAGAGCAATAATATATTCATTTGCAATTATCTAGTTTAATAATTGTAACAATTGCACGAGGCTGCAAAACTTTTTAACGACCTCAAGATTATCTTCCCTCGGCTGCAAGCGGCCTGGGCGATAACTGTTCTTTCTGTACGTTAAAAAGGTATTTCGCGGCCTAGGCAAACAAATAGCTATTTTGATCGGCAATAAAACATTTTGCACTATTAACCCCAACAGACTGAGATTAGGACAAGTCCACCATCTGACTTATTGTCACTAATGACAGTCGTCCTTGAGAAAAATAATTATTTTATGGCTGTCAAATGCATTATGTATAGTTTACGCAATTCTCTTAGTGCGAACTTAAAGTTGCCGGCTCTTTGTTTTAACTTTAGATACGATACCATCATATTCCAGTCAATATTTTAATTTATAATGTTTTTCTACACCCGTGTTATAACAATGCACTTATATGCCCATAATCCGTTTCATAATGATACCCATTACGATACAGATTTTTCATTACGTTACAGATTTTTAATCAATAGATACCTATCCATAATTTTTCAATCAAGCATGCTGTGCATTTGACGTTTATCCAAGTTCCTATGTAATTATTTTAGATGTCAAAATCAGTACGTATTAAATTTTCGTAGATACCTAACTAAACTTCGATAATTTATCAAAATGTCTGATATCAGCGATATAGAAGAATTACCATCGACTCCTCCACACATATCGAAGAAAGCAGAAAATGCAGTTCAAAATATTTTGCCCCAAAAATCTAAGAAAGTGTACGAAAAACTTTATCAACGGTTTATGGACTGGAAAAATACAAATGAGATTTCGACATTCTCCGAAAATGTTTTAATTGCTTATTTTCAAGAATTTATGGAAACTATGAAATCATCTAGTACATGGACACATTATTCAATAATAAAAACGTTGGTGAATTTTATTAATTTTTTATTTATCGTTTTTGATTATTTATCGGGTGTAGAAAAAATAGCGTATGCAACTCTCATGTAATGGTTATTAATACACCCGCATAACCCGGTTAATGCTCGTGTATTAATAACTATCATTACTTGATCCTTGCATAATATACTATTATTTGACGATAAATTCGTTCAATATTATAATTTCAACTAATAATGGTTAAAATGTTCTCAATAATTTTCAATTATTAAATAAATGTATTGACTGTTTAACGATTATTTTTAACCCGCAATGATAGAGCGCTATCCTACTTTTTAAGAACAAAATACATTTTTTAATAAATCTTTACCTGAACGACGACTCGGGCTTTCTATGTATGTTTTCATGGTTTCTTTCCATCTAAAATTATTCCTTCCTCTGCTATTTATATATTTATATATAAACCATTTTGCTTTAAACAATATTAACCTATTTTCATATTGGAAAACATCTTGAACATAATACAAGACGATTAACACTACCTTATATAATAGATCGTTTTATTAACAAGAAATAGAAATATAAATTTCAAATATTTTATTATTTTTCACATCTTTGACTAAATTTTAACTATCTTTCAGACAGGGGTTATTTTACGATAGCAACCTATGTTGACGCTTTAGTCGGTGGTCTCATCAAGAAAGAGTGTAGTTTTTCTGAGGGTAAGTAGTATACATATTTATTAGCAATCATATTTATAATTAGAAATGAAATATTTACAATGTGGCGTCCTTGGGAAATATCGAGTTCGGTTAAAAATATTGTGTGTAACAACGACGAAAGTTTAAATAATGGTGATGAAAGTGATAATTTTAGTAATAGTGTAAGTAGTGAAAACAGGATTCGACGACATTTTAATTTGGAAGCACATAATAGTTATTTTCCTAACTAGTGCGGTAAGTGATGCTTTCCCGCAAGCGACTGCAGTTGTTCCGAACGACGCGAAGCGGAGTTCGGGCAAGCGGTCAAGGGCGGGAAAGACACTTTACGCATGAGTTAGGAACATTATTTTTTCTACGAGCGTATATAGAAAAAAGTATACCAACCCATTTTTCAAAAGTTATTCTATTTCAACAGTTATTTGGTGTTAACTGGTAAGTAGATGACGTTGATCATCGGTTGCAGGTCTCAGAAAAATGACGATGACGGTGACGGCAGCGGTTTTAACTCATTTGTAGATGAAATAATTTTATTTGATATATTTTTTTTATATCAAACTCGGGTGGTTTGATAGCTGTTTTATGACACTACTTTAGAGAATGTACCTACAGGTTTATATCAAAATATCTTCATTATTTTATATTTTCAAAAAATTAAAAATGCAACAAAAAGTTAGAAAAGATGTAGATTTTATTTGATGGACTATTTATTCACCTGTTGTAGCAATAGTTATAACTTCTGAAGTAAAAAGCTATCTAATAAGGTCAAAATTTGCATAATTTTACTTTCCCGCACTAGTGCGGGAAAGTGACACTTTCAAAGTTAAAATGCGTGCGGGAAAGTGGGTTAAAAGGCACGGTCGTAGTAAAGATATGTTTCGATGTGTATAAGAATCTACGAGAAAAGTTTGGATTCGATGAAGAAACGGAATCAATGGCATTATATGATTTAACAGAAGCTCCCCTGTCAACTATACGTAAAATAGCTAAGAATGGGACATATGAAGGCAAGAAGCGATGTGATAGGGATTGGTCAAACCTTTAGATGGGTCTCTCATCAAATTATCAGAAACCACTTTATATGACTGTTACAAAAGTAATGAGTTACCTAAAATTGAGATAATAAGAACTAGTAAATGCCGGCCATAATGGAAATTGCTGTAAGAAAACTATTGACAAGTGGATTAAAAAAATGGGATTCAAATTGAAAACGATTAATAAAGGTCAAAGAGTCATGGAAAGCTGAAGAATATAGTGGATATGCGATGGTATGGAAGACGGATTAATATGTACAGGGTGGGGCAATCTTCTGACATCGGAGGATTACATCGTTGTGTTGAGAGATAGAACTTTATTATTTTGTGTGAGCTAATACAGTCTTTGAGGGCACATTTTGAAAATACTTTCGATTCTACAGGGTGTTCCAAAACCACGTAGTAGCACAAACTTACATTTTTTTAAATGGGACGTACTATATTTTGTACAAGAAACGGAAAGATCTCACCGAGAGCGTTACAAAAATATAGCACTCTAATATATTATAAGGGTGTTTTACAAAGATATGGCCAATTATTAGCAAAAAAGACCTCCTCTTTGATACTCTGCAAAACAGTAAATTAAAATAATTCAACAGGTCTTTGTATCCAAATTTCATACACACATCATTGGCTGTGCTCAGTATGAATTAATTTTTTCATCTGTGGCTTCTTTAATACAGGGTGAAACAAAACGCAAATCAAGCAGTATCTCAAAATTTTTAAATGAATCACCCTGTAAGTCTTTTCACAATTTGTTAGTACAATTAATAAACTTTCAAACGATGTAGTAGACTTAGGGCATTAGTTAATGGAAAATCGTAGATATTTTATGATAATGGTCTAAAACAAGTATTTTACATACACGAATTAAATGGTAATTAATTTTTACATGCAACATCTTGTGAATTTTAGCATTTCTAAGGCATAAATTCTAATCGTAATTTTGGATGCATCTACAATATCTAATCAATGAAATAAAATGTTTGCTAATAACATAGGTACCTGGAATTACCAAAAATTTCATATTTATTCATGTTTGAGAATGGGCGAAACATAATCAAGCCATATTTTTTATTATATCAAGTGGGCTACTATCAAAATAGTATCTACTAATAAATGTCAAAGAAATATTGCTGTATTATTCGTTTGTGTTTAGGAAGTTGATTCAAACACAATAGTTAACTTATGGTTCCAACAAGATGGAGCATCTGTATATCAGAAATTTTACCGACAGGTGGTTAGGACGTGGTGGACCAATTTCGTGGCCTCCTCGATCTCCAGATCTCACACCGATGGATTTTTTTTATGGGGATACATCAAGCAACTTGTGTATCAAACGGAACCTACTACCAGAGAAGACGTGAAAGAAAGGATTCGTAACGCATTTTCCACAAAAACTCCAGCTATGTTGGAAAGAGTATAGATCCTCGTTTTTGAAAAGAATTGTATGGAAGTAAATGGTCGCCATTTTGAACACTTAGCATAAACTACTATACTTTTTATAGAATGTCAATGTTCATTTATGTAAATGTCAGTGTTCTTATAATGTTGGTTTTCATAATTGTTAGTTTTTCAAAAATAGATAAAGTTTGAAAATAAAATACAAGCTTGCATTTTACATAACTAAGATATACTGTTTGTGGTGACTTGAGTAATTATTCCGTAAAGACTACAAACTGCTTTTATATTTATTAGTACTATAACGACATTAGCCTACTTATAGTAAACAAAAATATTCCTTCTTTCCTTCCTCTAATGGTAAGAGTAGAAGTCAAAGATATTTTAGATGCATCCAAAATTACGATTAGAATTTATGCCTTAGAAATGTTAAAATTCACAAGATGTTGCATGTAAAAATTTAATACCATTTAATTTGTGTACGTAAAATACTTGTTTTTGAGCATTATCATAAAATATCTACGATTTTCCATTAACTAATGCCCTAAGTTTTCTACATCGTTTGAAAGTTTATTAATTTTACTAACAAATTGTAAAAAGACTCATAGGGTGATTCATTTAAAAATTTTGAGACATTGCTTGATTTGCGTTTTGTTTCACCCTGTATTAAAGAAGCCACAGATGGAAAAATTAATTAATACTGAGCACAGCCAATGATGTCTGTATGACATTTGAATACAAAGACCTGTTGATTTATTTTAATTTACTGTTCTGCAGAGTGTTAAAGAGGAGGTCTTTTTTGCTAATAATTGGCCATATCTTTGTAAAACACCCTTAAAATATATTAGAGTGCTATATTTTTGTAACGCTCTCGGTGAGATCTTTTAGATTCTTGGACAAAATATAGTACGTTCCATTTAAAAAAATGTAAGTTTGTGCTGCTACATGGTTTTGGAACACCCTGTAGAATCGAAAGTATTTCCAAAATGTGCCCTCAGTAACTGTATTAGCTCACACAAAACTATAAAGTTCTATCTATCACCACAACGTTGTACTCCTCCGATGTCAGAAGATTGCCCCACCCTGTATAATTTTTAGAAGAAGAAAATTAATTAAGTTTAACGTATTTTTCATGTTACTTATGTAGTAGTGACAAACAGGAATTAGACACAACATTTTATCTTTAAATAATTGTTTTATTCATTGTTATAAAATTTATTCATTTTTTGTTATTTTTTCATAGAATTTCGTTTTGTTTATGGTTTTTGCTTTGAAAAATCGAATGAGATACAAAAAGGGCTCAGCTCACGTCTTTTATTTATCCCGTTTACACCGAACGCCCTTTTAACAAATACGTAACATCAAATTCAATATAGAATTATGTTTGAAAAGTAGACAAAAATAATATTAATACCTTTCAGAGTTTAGCCACAGTATACCAAAACAACCAGTAGTGCATCTCAACTTCGCGCATCGGTTGTGCGCAGTTCGCCATTTCGGTTTAGAAACCTCTCAAGTTCGGCAAGGACGGCGTATTTTCTACTTCGGTTTAGGGACAGTTTAGTTTGGTTTAGTCGCGTAAGCAGTGGCGTAGTGTGAATTAAATTTTTTTTAGTGACTAATCAAATAAGATGAATAAAGCTAAAACAGGTGTGGTTTGTGCTGCAAAGGACTGTAAAAGCAAATCATATTTGTATATGAAAAAAAAGTTTTTTTAGATTTCCCTAGTCTGTTTTATTTATAAAAAATGTATATATAAGAGTTCGATTTTATTATACACTTAAATAGAAATACGCATAAATAGAAATTTCAAAAAAGATATTAAAGAAAGAAAGCAAGAAATTTATTGATCTTTACAAAAAGGTATACAATGTTATGCCAGTTACTTCTATAAATAAACAAACACAACATGTTTAGACACGTTATTACACACTGAAAGTTTAAAATTCATTTACATAAATCCAACATGATTACATTTATTTTACATTTAAAATGGAATTTTATTTATTTAATTAAATTTAAAAGAGTGAATCAATCTTCATATGAAGATCTGGGCCATTTAAAATCGAATACCTCCTCAATCTCATAAATGCCTGACCTACAAGCGCCTGTTTTACTATAAATTTTAATTTCTTGAGTGTAAAATTTTTCCATAATACTGGAAGAGTGTTGTAGGTACATCCAGTGGTATACGTGTTTATTTTTATGCACAAAATGTATAAACAAGGTATTGGGAGAATCTCTAATTTAATAAAAATAGGCCTTGCATGATCTCTAACATTATAATAATGATAAGTTAATTATTTGACGTCATATTTAATGAAATGAAATCTTAATTAGTAATTAAATATTATTGGATTATGGAATTTAGCTAGGTTTTTAATAAAAATAAATAAGTATATCCTCTGTTTTATTACAATTTGTTTTGCTATTGTTGCCGATTCTAAATTCTCTAGAGTTTTTTCCTTGTAACATGTTCAAATTGTTTATTATATTACATTCACAACATTAATCTACTCAATAAAATTTTCTTCGAAACATAAATTTAACAACTTTGAATTTTACTAATCCTTCCCTGTCCAAAAAGTAGTTAATACGGACCTCGTATCTAAACCCGAATGGCCGTTTCAAGGCCAAATAAAATTATTGCGCACAAACGATGCGCGAGGCTGAGATGCACTACTGGTTGTTTTGGTATACTGTGGTTTAGCTCCGCAACATAACCTAAAGGGGATATACGATTAGATAGCTGCACTAAAAGTATTGCGTCAACTATCCTATAGAATGCATTTGAGTTGAAGCTATTGAAACTTTTTTCATATATTTTTTTGTCACATGTATAAAATTATTATCAGATGAGTTTTTACAGTTAATGCATATTCAAATTAATAGAAAGGGTGTATATTATTCTTAGAAAGACATCAAGCAATCAAGATCTGTTTTATATATTTAAACTAACTGTATACGTTATTTTTTACAATCCACCCTCGGTGATATCTCTCTTCTCTAATCTCTTTATGTTGTGATCCTGATCCCGTCAAAACATTATCAATCCGAAACATCTTGCCTTTTGGTTGTTTACAATACTCACCACAGAATCATATCATTCGCACGTGTTTATCGGTTTCCGAGCTCATAAACCACTTGAAGTACCTTTGATGTAAGACAAAGACGGACGTATGTTGGTACTTCGTAAACTCACATGTGGTCATGTTGCTCCCTCGTATCACACCCATTGCAAGCTTCTAACTTGACGAACTTATTCAGTCTCGGTTTTAGTTTTTTAATTCCACCAAAAGTAATTATTAATAATAATAATAATAAAATTCATGAGTTTTATTGAAAAAATAATATTTTTCTAATTTTATTTCAACATTTCAGAAGCGTTCCGGCCAACGTTATTGAGAATAATTACATTTTATGGGCCTATCGTTCTTTCTAACCAATATACAGGGTGGTCCTTAAGTAATTGTATATAGAAGTACAGTACAATCTTCACTTCAAAATATTGCTATCTAAACCAACTAGCCTTAATAAAATGTTGAGATACAGGGTGTTGAACATGAAATTTTAATTTTCGTTTTTTACAATAACTTCTTTTTGACGTATATGCACAAAAATTTGAGGCTGGGGGTTTTTTGATACGAGAAATCATAATTTTGTATTTATTTCGATGTATTTTGTAGAGGGCGCCACATAGGCCACGTATGTGGCATAAATGTACCAAAAACTTTTTGCCTTTCACTTCGGCGCTACTTTTTTGAAAAATAATTAAAGCTACATCATTACAACGACAACAAAATTTTTATATTACTATCCCCAAACCTTAACGGTCCCATAGAAAATACAATAAAGGTACAATAATTTTTTATTAGCATACTGCCGCAATATGAGTATTCATCGGTATGTGGCAATAGAAATAGATTCCTCAACAATTGTGAATAATTTAGCTGAAGAGGTTAAATTTACTTTTGTGAGATTGATTTTCTGTTTTAATAAAAGCTCCAATTTTCAATCATCTATCACTTTTTAAAATAGGTGCTCCCAAATTAATATACAGGTAACATCTCGGCTGGTATGGGAATGCGGCGAAGAACTTAGAAGACTGGCGACTCGGAACAGTGTAACACTGGAGTGGGTCCCAGGTCACAAAGGAATCGCAGGCAATGAAAAAGCTGACGTACTTGCAAGAGCAGGATCGTCAACACGGACCCGAACCATCTGTGGGCATCCCCAGATGCTCCACTAGGTCATGGTTAAAAGGGTGGGTAAAAGAACAATCCATAAAACTCTGGAAGAATACGCCCAGGCAAACACATGGGAAGAAATTTATAAAAGAACCATCAGAAAAAATAGCAAAAGAAGTGCTCTCAATGAGCAGGAACAAACTACGCACCATAACGGGGCTTCTTACTGGACACTTTCCCACAAAGGAGCACCTGAACAAAATAGGGCTGTATAACGGACACCTCACATGCAGGAGATGCAAAAAGGACACTGAAACAGCTCTGCACAAGACCCCAGATGACTCCAGAAGACTTCTACAACCAACCAGTAAAGAACCTGTATGAGCTAATACAGGGAACGGATTGGCTGAATAGGCTGTAGTCAGAATGTAAGGAGAATCCACAATACGTCCAAGAGGCTGAGGTGTTGCCGGCGAAGGGACGGCTCCTTTGAAAAAATATATACATGGTTATAACCATTTCAGCAGAAGGGGGCAAAACGAAAAACGATGTTTAAAAATACTTTTAGATGTAGCCAAGTCAAACAAATAATTAAAAAAAAACTTAACATTATTTCTTGAACTTGAAAAATTGCTTTAGGTCGTGGCACTCGATTTTTTTTGCCTTAGGCGGCGCCTTCAATAGAGCTTTTCCCTTCTAAACCTATCAGATGAAAAAAACCAAAACCCTCCCCATGTAAAAGCTATAGCTACGTGACTGATAGTAGCAGTTAACATGAAAAATATGTATGGTACTTTTAATATTTGAAAATAATAATTATCGTACACACAACTACATATTTCGAACGTTATTTCATTAAATAATAATCATGTAGGTAGTAAATCACTAAAATGTGATTATCTCTAAAACCGTTGATATTTGGGAATACTAACAGATATACCTTTTTTTTGTTGTAATGATGTGGCTTAAATTATTTTTCACAAAAGTAGCGCCAATGTAAAAGGCAAAAAAGTTTTGCGTACATTTATGCCGCATACGTGGCGTATGTGGCGCCCTCTACAAAATACATCGAGGTAGGTACAACATTATTATTTCTCATATCAAAAAACCCCCAACCTCAAATTTTTGTGCATATACGTTAAAAAGTGTTTAAGTTATTGTAAAAAACGAAAATTAAAATTTCATGTTCAACACCCTGTCTCTCTTAATATCAACATTTTATTAAGGTTAGTTGATTTAAATCGCACTATTTTGAAGTGAAGATTGTACTGTACTTCTATATACAATTACTTAAGGACCACCCTGTATGGGGTTTATTAACTTTTCATTTTTTCAATTGATAATTACTTATGAACCACCTTCTGTTTTTGTCCACGATGGTGGCGATTAACATAATAAATAATAATCCTTTCCTAGGTCCAGCCTTAAAATTTAATAAGTAAGTTTTGACTTAAAACATCATTTATCATATTTGCTGAATCCCATTAAACATGGTGCCCTTCTTTTGAAGGAAATACCCCACTCCATATGTTTCATAGAATCAGCAGTTTTTCAAAAATATGTAGATTTCCCAGTATACAATAATTATAACAAATTTTTTTTCATTTATAAGATTGCATTGTTTTCTTTTGTATTCTATTCCATTGGTACAAGTTTCCCACGACTACCAAACGTTAGAATACAGAACATACATATGTTAAATTGCTGAAGTGAGACTAAAGAGCATAAGTACAAAGATCGGGTATACTTGTAGGAAAATGTAATACATGTAATACATTTCATTAACAATTTAAGATGATTTGCTTGTTTTACATGTAGTCAATTAAATTTTTTTTATAGATACCCTGGTATTTAAATATTTAAAAACTATTATTCAGGATAATTGTATTATTTCAAAGGGTTGCATATAACAACATAGTCAACAAACATGTCACAATAGTAATAGAGCATTATTGGGCATTTCAAAGACCGCAATTCAAAAAATTTTATGATGATCCGTGAAAAAATAAGTTTCTTGTTGGAAGCCACATCAGTTGACGGAAGAACAGAAAGCAATTATAGTCAATTGGTGTCAAAGAACTCTAAACCGGCTTAACGCAAAAAAGCCTAAAGGGCTTTTTCAGACAGTGCGACTACGATGCGATTTTCCTTTTGCGGTATGTCGCAACGATATCGTGGAAGTATTAAAATATATTATGTAATCATATGTGTAAATTTACATTATGCGTAAGCGACAAGAAAAAACGGATGCTTTGTGCGGCATCTTTTTATATCACATTATATTGTTGGACAGATAGCTTCCGATTTTTTTCCGTGCGATATTAAACCAACCACAAAAATAAATGCACATTTCCAGACGTGTCGCTGCTTGCAGTGCTGCTTATCTTACTTCTTAGGGCGGGTATTATAAACATGTCTTGAAGTTAACTTTGAATTTAACTGTCAAGTTAACTTTAGGTTTTAAAATGTCAGTTTTATAAAAGTTACATTTTCAAAAAAAAGAAGAACCTGGAGCATAGAGAAATATTCTCTATGGCCTAGAGTTTTGGCATTTTGACTTTAGTTTCATGGTCTAGTTTTGAGATGTCT
>CAJUYH010002134.1:0-42191 GCA_910591685.1 Galerucella tenella | reverse complement strand
CGCAAGAGGCTTAGCCGCAACTCTTCCAATTACCCGGCAGATTTAGACGTTCGTTGCATGGTTCAATATATTTTATTAGTAACTTTCCGTGTCTCCACTAAATCCTAAGGGTTTCTTGAACTTGCAAGAGGCTTAGCCACAACTATTTCAATTACCCGGCATATTTAGACGTTCGTTGCGTGGTTCAATATATTTTGTTGGTAACTTTCCGTGTCTCCGTTGAATCCTAAGGGTTTCTTGAGCTTACAAGAGGCTTAGCCACAACTTTTTCAATTACCTGGCAGATTTAGACGTTCGTTCCGTGGCTCAGTATATTTTAATAGTAGCTTCCCGTGTCTCCTTTGAATCCGAAGGGTTTCTTGAACTTGCAAGAGGCTTAGACATAACTCGTTCAATTACCTGGCAGATTGAGACGTTCCATCACTGTTCCGTGGATCATATATTTTATTATTATCGCATTTTGGTAGCTTCCCGTGTCTCCTTTCAATCCAAAGGGTTTCCCGAGCTTGCAAGAGTTTCAGAAATAACTTGTTCGGTTACCCGGCCGATTTAAGTTGTATTTGATTAACTGACCGTCCTCGACCGTTACGTCCGTTACAATATTTTTCCCTTTATTTTGCCCATCCATGTAGATTAAGAAATGAAAGGACCACAGAGTATCAAAAGACTAGAGGACTAAAATCCTGTTTCATTTGTTATTAACCATGAACTTTCAACTGAAGGACCGATATTTGGAACATCCGTGTTGTAACTTTGATAGATAGATAGTTAAAGTAAGTTCAACAAGACCCCTGGAATTTTCCGTAACCTCCATCTGAGGCTATCTGGAACTCTTGACGCTAAGGGTCAAGGGGCCGTGGAGCAAATGTACATGTCCCCAGCCCCCCCAAAACCTCAATCATAAAATTGAAAACGTAGCAATTTTGTACTAATTATGTACATTTTTGTACAAGCATAATTGATTTTTGTACAAGTGATGTACAACGATGGCATTTCGTTCTATGACTTTTGTACAATTTTGTAGAAGATACAAAATTCGCCTAGTTTATTGTTATAAGCGATTACAGCCATATATGTCGCCAGCCCCCCCATATGGTAAATTGAAAAATGAACCATGCGATTTCGTTCTACGACTTTTGTACAATTCTGTACAAGATACAAAATTCGCCCAGTTTATTGTTATTGCCCAAATTTCCCCCACCCCCTGCCGCAAAATTAATTATCCGCTTGTTGGCAATATTAGTTGCTGTTCATTGAGTGCACCCTGAATTTTTTTCTCCTTTTGCATTTCATTTATCTGCTTTGCTTCATTTGGCTTTGCGATCGAAATCAGTAATAGACCTTGATAAGTTTTTGAATATGATAGCACAAAATTATCTCACGAACCCATTGAGTACGGTACAATTGCTAGTAGCTGTGAGGCTACGTTGTCTGTATGGAAAGTAACTAAGTATACAATCCATAGTTTAGTCGGACTCTTAAATAATTCAAAACGACATTGGATTTTCCATTTATTTAGTGAACAAAAGGGTTTCTAGATAAATGTTTCTTGTTTTAGGAGCGTTGGTTACTTTATTTTGAGTATCATCATAGAGTTTCTAGTAGTTCAAACATTCTTGCTTGACAAACGCGATATAATGCCCAATAGTTTTTACATTTCTTTCTCTCCCTGCAATAGATATTACACCTCGCAATGTGTACACTTGCTCTTTAATTCTAACAAATTCAGGTATCTCCTTGAGCTTACAAAAGTGATAATGGTCCATAGAAAATTGTTCTATGTTTTCATCACCATTTCTTTCGCTTTCGGCTGTAAATTTATTCAAATTAGTACCTAACACAATTTTCTTGAAATTCTAAATTAAGTGCTCGTACATAGCGTATAAGAATATTTTTATAGCGATTTTTAATTTTGGAATCCATAACTACGTACATGTACATGAGCTATTCATCAGAATATTATGATTCGTGGTGAGTCAAAAACTAAAATTTGCAGAAAAAAAGTGGGAAACGATTCACTTTTCTTTTCGAACTTCCAGTGGTCTACTCAGTGAAAAAATACGTGTACTTGAGTGCTTTCATTAGATTTTAGTACTCAACCAATTTCAGGTATCTATTTTCAATTTTCTGGTACCTACTAAATACGAAAAAAAATAACTTCCAAAAAGTGCACTCAATGACCGATTAAAATGAAAATACCTGAAATCAGTAACAGTGTTGCGTAACTCGCAAAATAATTTGGTTTTAACAGCAGCACAACGTCAATTTTGATATTTTTTTGCAAGAGTGATCGCATTTTTATATAATAATGCAGGATTAATTGAGTGGTAAACCATCAAGTATGTTATGAAATATGAGTACAATCTACAAGGAAATATTCGTTCAATCAAATTTTTCTTTCATGGATTGTAAATTGATTGAACGGCAAATAAAGTAACCAACGCTCCTAAACAAAAAACATTTATGTAGAAACCCTTTTGTACACTAAATAAATGGAAAATTTAATGTTGTTTTGAATTATTTAAGAGTCCGGCTAAACTATGGATACAGACTTTCCATACAGACAACGTAGCCTCACAGCTACTAGCTATTGTACCGTACTCAATGGGTTCGTGAGATAATTTTGTGCTATCATATTCAAAAACTCATCAAGGTCTATTACTGATTTCGATCGCAAAGCCTAATGAAGCAAAGCAGATAAATGAAATGCAAAAGGAGAAAAAAATTCAAGGTGCACTCAATGAACAGCAACTAATATTGCCAACAAGCGAATAATTAATTTTGAGGCAGGGGGGGGGGAAATTTGGGCAATAACAATAAACTGGGCGAATTTTGTATCTTGTACAAAATTATGCAAAAGTCAAAGAACGAAATGCCATGGTTCATTTTTCAATTTACCATATGGGGGGGCTGGCGACATATATGGCTGTAATTGCTTATAACAATGGGTTGGGCGAATTTTATATCTTCTACAAAATTGCACAGAAGTCATAGAACGAAATACCATCGTTCAATTTTCAATTTACCCTATGGTACATATGTCGCCAGCCCCCCCCTCTCATTTGTTAATAACTTTTGAACATCACTTGTACAAAAATAAATTATGCTTGTACAAAAATGTACATAATTAGTCACGTGTAGAAAGAAAAAGCGTTACATCACTCAAAATTAACGTAATATCCCATGATAATTCAATAGTAACTTCATGTAGGTTCCATTGAAAAATTTATGAAAGATAACTTGTGTTGGATCACTTCGAAATAGAATTATGTGAAATGAAATTTGTACTGGGTATGAACTGGAAATTTTTTTTTGATTTCAGAAAAATTTTCCTTCATTGATTGGATTATTGCTCTTCCAGTTGATTTATGAATTAAAATATTCAAAATAACAGAACTAAGGATGTGCCCGCCTCTATCTTATAATTTTTTTCAAATTTATTTTGTTAATAAAATGTAAATACGTATTTCTGGAAGTAATAGGTACTTCTAATTATCTGGAAGATATTCGAATTTTGCGTTATAACCTGAAAGAAAATATTTTTTTGAATAGTTTACGATACAGTCCGACACATTGAAACTGTTTTTTGTATGAAATATCGGGTCCAAAAATGATGGTTTAATTGTTGAAAAAAAAATCATCCTTTTCGGATCTTTGACTGAAACAAAACATGAGAGGCGTTGAATATTAAGGAAAAAATTGAAAAATTGATAGGGCAGCTTCTTGCAAAACTGATTTAAAATTTTGAGATAATGAAGCCATAATAATTAATCAGATGAATATTTTATTTAAAAAAAAAGGAAAACTTCTGGGGCGCCACTAATTTTATGTACTGAAACAAAATGAGGAAACAAATCAAACATGAAAATCAGCTAACTTTCAACTGCTGTTATCTGCCTATGAAAAAATAGATACCAACGTACACTGAATTGGAGTTGAAGTTGATTATTAGCTGCTCTGTAATAAATTAATTTTTCCATTTAAAAAAATACATATTTTTTTTCTATTGGTGAACCATTTTACCTATTTAAAGCACGCCTCCGCGTGTTTAAATCGAACTTTTTAGCACGCGCGTGTTTTAAAGTTACCGTGGCAACATCAACAACTCGAGAAACGAAGTCTAAATCATGTTTAAATGTCAATTTTTTCATTATTGATCTGACAGGAGTAGTTTTTAACGTCAAAACTTTTATTCGAACGATATTTAACAATGTCAAATTTATAAATTAAAATGAAAAGTGCCGTTGGTATTGTTTGAAATATTATTATTTCCATTTCTCAAATCTTAGAAAATGGTATTTAAATTAATACTATTGACATTCACAGAACTCAATAAGGTTGAACTTCCATCAAAATACAAATTACGAATTCAACCATTTGACATTTAGTTGACGTTTCCATCTATGATTTCCATTTCTTGTTGTTGTAGTAGTTATAGACCAGTATTTATAATTTCAAAGTGCACCAATGAAAAAAAATAGCGTGAAGTATTCTTGGATAACTGGTCTTTAAAACACTTGCTCCAAAAATCACGCGTGTTTTAAAGACCTTAATATCCACTTATACTTTAATATACTAATATAATTTTGATTATATTTCGTATTTTTTTGGAGAAAAATACTTAATTCAAAGTACACACTTTGTTTTGTCAAGCTTTCGTTGCACTTCGTCAACTTCATCAGAACGAAACTTGTGATTAAAAAAATAATAAGAAAAATATCCATTATATTGAAAATACAAAATACTTCCATAGAAACAATTTTAGATTTCAATTATTCCACCAAACTAATGTCAAAATTGGAAGTAACAAATTAAACATTCATAAATTTGTGTTGGTGGATAGCAATTTTAAAAGTGGTATTTAATTCTCCGTTTGTTCATTGATTGATGTAAGTTTCTGTGTCAATGTTTTTACTAGTATTAGTTACGGAATAATTATTATGTATTTCCTTTTGGAGTTCTAATTTTAGGTCTATAAGGTTTGAGTAAGTTAAGTCCAGTCCGTCAGTATCGGTCTTAGTATTCATTGGATGTTTTACCTCCAGCCATTTTAATAAAAAGGCGTTCTGTATAGTTCTTTCATTTGTCAAGTACTTCAGTTTTCACGATGTCTATACTATGTCTGGTCTTATGGGCGAGCATGCTGGGCTAATGCACATCGATTCACATATTGTTTGCAATAAGTGAAGTTATACGGTACCTATAGGCATTCAAGAACAGAGGAACGTAACGTTGAAGAATTTATAGATCAGAAATGGTATCCCACAGGAACGATATCTTACACAATGTATATCCCAGGAACTGTAGATCCACTGAATTTCATTTGCCCAGGTATTGTATCGACTCAGGAACTGTACTTAAATTACAATTTGGACTTATGCAAACCAATAGAAACCACATAATGAAGCAAATTTGGATATCCTGCCAGATGAATGAAAAGGTCATATAATTGTACCACTATTTAAGTTACAGCTCAATGATTCGTTCTGGACGAGCATCTATTTTAGATACAGTGAAACATAAATAGCGAGAGGAAAAAATATGAAGGGAAATGTGAGTTGAGAGAATTTCAATAAAAAGATAAATTCATGTGGCATTCTGAAAATTGGTGGTCATTTTGCATCAGGATTATACTTTCTATTCAAATCTTCGAACATCTACAACGGTAGGTACGTCCTTTAAATTAGGAATTTTCAACATACCTGTAATCCTGCTTTAAACAGAAGTATCCCAACCACTTTGGTGCTTGAAAAACTATGATAAAGAGACAGTCATAAGCCTCTCCGTTCATATACTTTATAAAAATTTGAATATTCCAAATTTCGGAGCTATAATTATTGACTTGATGACTATTCCACCAAAAATGTATTTTTGAGCAATAATTAAATATTTCCATATTTGATATGTTCACTGCAAAGTTAACGTTCTACCACCGGATGCAAATAGAGATAAAGTCTGGATAAATTAAGATTCACCGGTAAAATGCCAAGCCATCACAGTACCTTATTCACGGAAATTAAAACCTTATCACTGCTTTGTGGGAAGTTATAATAAATATATTAGATTTTACGACATGAATATAAACAACTCCTTTCAAAAATAGTATTTTTTATCATAAAGTTATCGCAACTTAATGTGTCCCTATAGAAAAGTAACGGTCGAAAAAGACGTTCACTTCCAAAATTACCTGCATGGAAGTTCTAATCTAACTTGAAGAACTCTGTCCCGAGGAGCCTCCAGCTACCTTTCCACTTATCTGTTGCAAACAGCTCCCTTATTTCCCTTATAAAACATTTTTAGTCTAGCGGCCATTCCGCTATAAGCATCGTTTCAATCACATGAGATTTATTCAATTTTAAATGCTTCGTTTAATTCCATTACACTAAAACAACATTCAACATAAATATGTCACAATTGAGGTATTATTTATATCTATCCATTTTAAAAATCATCTTCATTATCTAGTACATACTGGGTACTAAATATTCGCTATTTCAGAAAAAAAACTAATTTTGATAAACTTTTATGTCGAAGAATGGTATTCGGCTATGAACTTTGATAGCAAGTTAAGGGCCCTACTGAATATAAAACATTTTTATTGCAGCTACGGCTTTTTTTATTACAAATTGGAAATTTATTCATCACTTGGACTACAAATCAATATTGCGATATACTCATGGAAAATTTCTATAGAATTAATTATTATTTTTCGATTTCTCAGCCTTCCTTTCTCTGTACTTTTACCTCCCGTATACTATTAGCTGGTCTTTTTGGATCCATCCTATTCATGTCAAACTGTTCCAGTTGGCTTTCTTTTTTGATGGAATTATGTATTAACTTTTTTCTGATCTTGTAGCTCTTTGTCGTATCTGGATGAGTGACTTCATTGACAGCTTTGAAGTTTTTCAAATTTATATAGGTACCATTCGAATTCTGCTTTCTTTAATAGATTTATCAACCACTTTTCCCTTCCACTTGTATTATTACGAAGATTGTTTTTTATACCGTCAATTTATTCCTTCAGTCTATCTCCTTTTATCTTATTATTCAGATTCGCAAGATTCCATTTTTTATGAACCTTCTTTGTTTTCAGATGTTATTAATGTATGATTATGTAATCTAATATTTCATCCAATGTGGACTTGATTCATTTCAAGCAATCTTTCCGCCTTTCACATCTGCTGGTTTGAGAGTACCTTCCAGATTCCACTTTTGACTGGTAGCCATATCAAGAAGGAAATATACAGTGAAATAAGTTGACTTCCCACACTCAGCACATAAAGTATCATTTATTCTCCTGATATCACGATATACCTACTATTATTTTGATTACATTAAGAAGAATATCTGATAATTCATAAATGTTCTGACAATAACAATACAACAAACATTTAAGCAGCTTAATAACTTTGCATAGAGCAGTATGCAGTAACATTTCCGATAGTTATCTTCTTGTTGTATGATTAGGTGTACCTACTGAAGCAGTATTGGGATACTTTATTCACGGTAATCTTCGACAGATTACTGTTATATCATCAAAAAAATCAAGTTTATTCTCAATATCGCACAGGTTTTAAGAAATGAAAATCTCTTCTCTAAATATAAGGAAAAAAATTGAAACTCTAAACAATAAACACATTATATTATTATGTAGGACGTAGTTTGATTATTGATTACTGTACCTGATTTGAAAAAGTGAACGCTTGTTCAACTCACATATACGAGATCTTTGATAAATACGGTATACAATTTGGGTGGGTTAATTGATATTCCAAATGTAAAACGAGCGAAATTATTCCATATTTACCATCTAGGCGTGATAAAATAGCTATTTATACAACTAGTTGCAAAATGAACGTGTTTTTGCACTAGATGTGAGGATTGGACCACGAGCGTAGCGAGTGGTCCAACACATCGTGTTTATATACAAGATTTTTTGTAATTCAGTTGACGAAAATGGAAAAAGAAAATTTTCATTACGTTTCATTGAAATTTTAAATACTATCAAAGCCATGCTTGTTTGTTCCTATGGAGATAACCATTACAACAATGATCAAAACCTCATATGTTAAGACATATTTGTCAAAATAACCACATTTATTTGTTAATTCTGTCCATTCTGTCTTCAAAAATGAGCGAATCTGAAGAGTCCCTACCTTCAGACGTTGAAGAAGTTGCGAAAGCTGTTGTAGCAAATTTGCTGCCAAGAAAGTTAAAAGCAGCATATGGAACAGCTTATTTTAACTTCCAAAAGTGGTGCGAAGTGGAGAAGATAAATACTGAAAAAACAGTATCAGAAAAAGTTCTCCTTGCTTATTTTTCATACAAAGCCAAAATATTCCAACTTTCGACGATGTGTAGTCACTATTCGATGTTACGAACAACAATCTATGTCAATGAAAATGTGGATATCAGTAAGTTTACAAATTTGATTGCTTTTTTGAAAAGGAATGCGGAAGGATATCGGCCAAAAAAATCAAAAACATTTAGTGAGGAAGATTTCAGTAAATTTTTAATAGAAGCTGATGATCACATTCATTCAGGTTTGAAAGTAATTTTTATAGTTGGGATAGCAGGAGGTTGCCGAAGAAATGAATTACTAAATATGCGAACCTAGGATGTTAGCGACTGCGGTTTTTTCAATAAAATAAGCATTCCAGATACGAAGACAAAGATTGAGAGAACTTTTACAATAACCGAAGGTGATGTTGATGGAATTAATCTGATTGCATTAGTCCGAAAATACATTCAAATGCGTCCAAACCATCTGAAAAATAATCGTTTTTTCCTCGGATATCGAAACGGAAAATGCAATATTCAACCTGTTGGCATCAACACATTTTCTGACACCCTCCAAAAAATAGCAACATTCCTTGGCTTGCAAAATCCCAAATTTTACACTGGCCATGCATCATGCAGATCGTCTGCAACGTTAAACTGTCAGATGCTGGTGCTGATATTCAAACGCTGTTGCTGAAAATTATATTGACGACTCTATCAATAATAAGAGAAAAACAGCTGTGAAGATACTTGGGCAAAATACATAGGACAAATATCGACAATATCGCAGTTCCGACACAAAGTACATCGACAAGCATAACAATGAGTTCAAACGTGGCGAAAAGGCTATGTATTTAATAATTACCGGCTTCTTTTTATAACTGAAAATACTTGGGAACTTTCAAAATGCTGATGTTTTTCCGTGTAATTATGCATATTTTTGTATCATTCAAATATATAGGTATAACGATGAGATCGATATTCACTTCATAAATAATAATTGACCTCAAGCAACAAAGTACAAACCTAACGAGAACAGTCAGTGGGACAGTAGGAAAAGGAGCAAGACACATAGCCGCTACGAAAGAAACGCCTTCGTAGTATTTTGAGCTCCCGATTAATAGGTTGCGCTTGCGCGAAATTTAAACATCAACCAATAAAATTTTTGTAAATCAAAGATTGGGGTTAACGTTTGTAATACATTGAATCGATTCATTATTGTGATATTTTGGTTAGGATTAATCATAGACCTACCCTGTTTTCCATTTTTTTTACGTAATGTGTTAGGGGGACAATCCATGACGTTCACCAAAAAGGCTATTGAATGAACCATATTATCAAGCTGTTTTATGACAACACGATGTTGGGATTTTTCTCTAAAGTTACGAGCTACATTGTTTATTTTTCCCTAAGAATTGGAATGTAATCTTCCAGTGGGATTACGAGAAGTCATCTTATTCGTTATCTGCTACATATCGGCCTTGTAACGTCAATAACAATTTCATCCGCTTCTTCAATCATAAGTCAACCGTATTTACATGATCTCTAAACTAAACGCTGATTCTGTTATACCAATAAGGTGCGCCAGTAGGTGGGGAACAAACTATTTTGATAATGTTTCCACGACATGACACAAATGAATTTGATATTCCCATGCGGAATTCTAAATATTCTTTTTATCTTCATACATACTAAGCTTTACATTACAATAATATCTGACTGATATTATCTACAATTTCTGCCTTATTTTAAACTGTCACGGACTTGAAGAAAAGTGTACAGATGACAAAGTGAGATTTTAAATGCAATACAACAATAAAAGTTTGATGACTGGAAAGTTTCAGGTCAATATGTCATATCTTTTATCGCTTACATATATTTCATAATGTACTGACTTCTCATAAAATTGTTTTTTGAAGCTGTACTTGAAGCTACTTTTCAAGGTGAAACATGTATTTTATTGATAATTCCAATAAATATTGATATTATCAAATAATTTATTGATGGGAACGACCACTGAGAGAAATCCTCCCAAACATCAATTGATAAATATTTAAGTATGCACACAATATTTATTATGTGTCAAAACTTTTGAAATCAACATGTTGATTCAAAACCGGTAAATGGCGTAATATGACGTATCTGTATCTGTAGAGTGGGCTCAGAGCACTTAGTCTACATGTGACCCATTTCACATCCTCCCGAGGAGCTGTCCTCCTAGGTCATCGTCCATCCTGTCCTTCATAGGAAGGTGGACAGGTCACTAGGAGACATCTCCTTTATATCGGCAGGTGTAGGCCAAAACTCACCGGACACATGTTCGTGCACACACTCTGATCGACAATAACTCCGGACACTCGCATAAGACATGTCTCACAAATTCATCTTCCTGTTCACACATCCTGCATAGAGGTGTGTCCACCAGCACCATACAATGGAGGTGTTTTCTTAGTTGACAGTGGTCAGTCAGAAATCCTACTGTCAAACGTAGGTTTTTCCTGGTCATCGCCAAATATTCCTTCGGAGCCAGCTTCCCAGGGTCGCCCAGGGTAATCCTAGCAAGACTGCATCCTTTGATTCCATCCCATCTCTCAAGGGATTGAGCATGGGTGTAAAGTTTGGCTAGTTACGTAATTGTCGAAGTCGTTAAGCCGTAGGTGTCACTGGGTCCTGAGATTTTTAGTCCAGCTGCTTCCCTGGCCAAGGAATCGGCAATGCGATTACCTTTACTCCTGTCGTGCCCTTCAACCCACCTCAGGATAATATTGTTATCTGCCGAGTCGTTAGCTAAATCTTGGTGGCACTCTAGTACTAGCCCCGATATAACACGTTGTCTGTTCAAGGCTAATAGTGTGTGTGTGCACTGATAGTAGACAAGCCCTATTAGCGTAATATGACGTACTAACGCTCAACTTAATATGTTTCTGTTTGCTTTCATTATATCCTCTGGAGCCCGTGATGCCGTGTTGTCCTTGCAGCTTATGATTGGCTTTTGAATGTCTGTGCTGCTCTTTGCCCATAACGTAAAACCTAACGATAAAAATGTAATTTCACAACAAAGTTATTCGATGCAATGATGATTTGTTTGTATTTTTTTTTATCTCGAGAACCAGTGTGCACATTTTAGTGTGGCAACATTGTTGGAAATTGAATATATGACATTTGTTCACAAAAGCACTAAGGCGGCGTGTTTGTTCTGTAATATGTAACCTTAGTCTTCTTTGACTGTGCATCTTCTTTGTTTTGTCTATTTGTCGTATGATTGTAAGATTTTTGTTGCCGTTTTTGTGTTGCATTCTCAATTTTTTCCAAAAATGTCAATAACATCGTACAAATACGATAAAGCATAACCTTAAATTCGATTGACTTTTGTTTTGTCCCGGAATCACAGGCATACCTCCTTACTATAGGCGTGTTGGGGCTAGCAAATATTGCATAACACCAATTAGAGCAGTCTTCACAAATGAGTCGTTGAATTATATGATTGGAATCAGAAATTATGTTATTCATGGCACTATTCATATTATGGAACACATAAAATTATATGATCAACTCATATAGTTTACAACTTTTGGATTTGAAAGCCATAGCGATAAGGTGTTGTAAAATTTCAGCAGTACTTAAAAGTTATATTAACCTGGCTTGTAGCAGAAAACACCTGAAATTGTGTTGTTTTTTATGAGTGTATAGCGAAATGAGATCCAACCAGATGTAGTAAATACCTCATTCTACAAATAAAACCAAATTAAGGACCTTTAGTCACCTCAGGTACTTTTCAGCACTAAAAAGTACGGTTGTTTTGACCTTGCAGGTAGCTTCTCTTGGTGCCGTCATCATTTCCAAGCACTAGTAGCAAAGTCTATATTTTCCAATAAGTCCGGTTACTCCTTTGATCGTCGGAAAACGCCGGCTTTTTTTGCGGAGAGTCGTAAATCATGTGCGACACCTGTTTTTGCTAGTCATTTGGTAGTATACGAGGTGAAGGACGGTGAATTCATTTGTGAAGGAATTTACCGAGAGCAATTAGAAAATATGTTGACTTTATTCTTGTTTTCAAAAATATTGGCAATTTATATAAGTTATATTATTGCTAGGTAACTGTTTAGAAATTTTGTTTTAACCGAGGAATGGAATGAAAAAAATCATAAACATAGACTTCAATAACCTATATCCGAGCGTATATCTGATAATACTTAATAACTAATACAGAATAATCAGCGAATGAACATTCGTGTTGATATAATCATTATAAAAGAAATGACACAGTTTAACATCTACTTGGGACAAAACGAATACACATGAACAATTATTTAGGTCAAGTCCATTTGGAGTGTACTCTGTAGCGTTGTATTGAATAAATAAATAAAAATAATGAAATATCAACAAACAAATAAGTATTATGTACATTCTTAAAAATTAATAAATACTTGAATAGTTATAAATTTTTCAAGATTTTCAATTTAGGATGTTCTTTATTCTTTCTAAAGGTCCTTAGTGGGGAATTTGCAAATTTCAGTGTATAATAGATTCGCACCCTTGTATATAAGGACAGCAGGTATTCCCATGGGAAGTTTGGGCAAGGATGCGAAAATGCGATAGTAGACAACTTGGTCTTCAAGTTCATTCCTATTCCTACATCATCCTGCACACATAAATCATTGAAATTTTCAATGAATATATTTTCTAAAGAAATCAGGTATTCACTGAAAATCTTTGGAGGAACTGTCAATCCTCCAAACCGTCCCTGCTTACTACCTTCATAGACTTTTTTCTTTTGTTTCTCAGAATGATGTGGATTGGTCACAACCTTCCTTATTGCAAAAGTTTAGGCAAATATCGCATTTGTGTTTAACAAAACACTTTTGCAAAAAATATCAACCCACATAAACCAGGGCATTTCCTTCTTCTTTGGACAAATCCTGATAGTCTTTCCTCTTTATGTCCAATATTGACTGACCATTTTTTTCCTTGGCCGTCGTAAACAATGATCCTCCCTTTTTCAATAAATCTGATATTTGTTTATGAATTGCAGCATTGTTTCTACACGAATCCACGCAACAATAATTTCCATAAGAAGGCATCACACACAATCAAAAACACAGCAGATAACGTTCGCGCAAATTAAAATTCAAGTTCACTTTCTTGGGCGCACCCGATACAACGCTCTGCTACACCACCGTGTAAGTTAAACAGAACTGAAAAATCAATAAATCCCACATCAGATGTGGGTTTTACCGGTGAGACGGTGGGTGTCGGCAGGAGGGGAATTCTCGCATCGTCGAGTGAGTGGCCGGACTTATTGGAATATATAAACTTTGCTATGACCTAATAGAACAACTTTGGAAAGTATTAGCTCAATATGTAGTGGCGCGCACCTAGGATAGACGATCAGGTTGGTAAAAAAAATCGATAGTCTGAAATACTCGAGCGCGTCAGATTAGGATATTGGGGGGTTTATCTTAGTGTTTTAAGACTAAATTTAACTAATCTGACGATAAGTCCTTGACGCCGCCGAGTTATAGGGTCGCGAACTTGTAAAAAAAAATTGTTAATCCGGCATTCTCGAGCGTGATCTTATTTTTTTTTATTTTGAAGAATATAAGATCTAAAACTTACTAAAAATACAAAATCTGCCGGTTTCCGCATGACCGGAAGTGTGAAGGAGCCATTTCGTCTTCCGAAAAACGCGTTGCTGCATATAAGTTGCGAACGATACATTCTACAAAGAAAAAGTTTAAATGAAAAAAAGGTAATTTCATTTTACACAAAAAGGTTTCTTTACATTTTTGTCCAAAGTTAAAACTTTTGGACTTAAAGCATCATGAAAACTTAAACTCCCGTTTTTTTAAGTATAACATCTCGAAAACGGAGGGTGTTGAAAAAAATTGATATGGAACAACGATAATTAAATTATGTAACTTTTATTATTATTAGCCCTCCTTCTCGTCACAATATCTGAGAGCAAATAATTTCTTAAATGCTCTGCTGAATTGTATTGGAGTGGGATTTTTGGCGTTACCACAGGCATTCCTTATTTGACCAAAATAGTTTTCTGGACGAAGTATATGAGTTTTCATCAAAATGAATGCTACATATGACTAAACTCCTATAAGCTTTTCCAGGTGTTATGTTTGTATGCTTATGTTCTCCAGCAAATCCAAGAACGTCTTTCCAGTGCTGCAATCTTAAAATAACACTATTTCAATTTTGCATTGTTTTGTTCAATTTTTTAACTATATTATCATCAACTCATGGAGGTGCGTAATTATAATAATTAATAATATTCAATATTTCTAGATTTGTTCCAAATTATGTACCAGCTACTGAAATTTTCAAGTCAATAACTCACCTTTCAGGATCCTTAGGAAGACGAAAAAATAATAATTGTTTATGAATTGCAGTATTGTTTCTACACGAATCCACGCAACAATAATTTCCATAAGAAGGCATCGCACACAATCAAAAGCACAGCAGATAACGTTCGCACAAATTAAATTTCAAGATCACTTTCTTTGGCGCACCCGATACAACGCTCTGCTACACCACCGTGTAAGTCAAACAGAACTGAAAAATAAATAAAGCCCACATCAGATATGGGTTTTGCCGGTGAGACGGTGGGTGTCGGCAGGAGGGGGATTTTCGCATCGTCGAGAGAGTGGTCGGACTTATTGGAATATATAGACTTTGCTAGTAGGTCTAAATCAGGTAACGAAGCGTCTTGATTACCATACTACGGGAGGAAGGGATTGCATTCATCAGGGTAACGCAAGAATTTTTGGGATTATCGAAGGGAAGTTAAATGGCATAGAAAGTTTGGAGAGTGTGATGAGTGCTGTTTCCTCGGGTTTTGAGGATGGACGTTGCCTTTTCGGGCATATTTGTTGTGTTGAAGCAGTAGAAGAATCAAGCTAATTAGAAACAGATTTGATTGCAATGCAAGCATAGTATTTTTTACATGTAGACATTCAAGTGGCACCGTCAATAATGATACCAAGAAACTGGATCTTTAAAGATCTTAATAAGTTGAGTGTTGAGGCTGCAGAACTCCTTTGTTAGATAAAACTAAGTTTCTCCCAGTGTTGAAGTCAGATCGCATCGCATGGAAAAAAATACATAGAGGGTTAATTACTGAGACGAGCCAGATATGCCAAATTTTCGAAACTGTCCCTGTAAACCACTTCAAATTATGGTATATACCATACTAGAGAAGAGTGTGTGTCGTTTCTGTATATTTCAGAGATTTACTTCCAAAGACTGAACATTATTCTTATACAGAAAGACATGTCATTTTTGTCAATTTTCAATTCGACTCTAAAATTAATCTTCAAATGAACATGTGAGATGCGTGTAACTGGAAATTCGAGTACCCAGGTCTAACTATCTGTTCATGTTCCCTGAAAAAATTATATCAGATTTTAGAAAAATCACATGGAGCTGGAAGTGTTCAATAAGTTCCACAAATTTTCACGGGGACGGTCCTTGATTTTTTTGTTTCTGAATATGTTAGTTAGTGGCCAGACACCAATAAACACTTCCACCAAAAATGGGCCAAATCGACTTAATCATTGAAAAAATATATGACTAAACGTTGTCTGATCAATAATTCACCCTGTATATTGAAAGTCAAAACAAGAAGACATTTTTTCCGCCTCACTTGTCTTTTTATATAGAAGAAGTGAGTGCAGTTCATCATGGCTCACCCTGTATAAAAAAGTAAAACCAAAATTTTGCGAATCCAATGAGTGATAAATTAGAGTCAAATCATCCTCGAACAAAAAAATGTATTATGTCTTCATCTTCTCGGAAAATATTCAATATTCTGTATCCTTCATAAAGTTTTTAAAAAAGCAATGGGGAATAACATTTAAGTGGTTATTAAGATAAAAACCTTTTATCCTGTATTGTCCCATTTCTCATTATCATTCATTAGTTAAATTTGCGAGTAATAGCAGTCTTCTGATCGTTATCTTATCTCCTCTTTTATATTACCATTTTTGTAATATTTAACGTTCTTTTTAAATTATCTGGGGTGAAAATGTCGAGAAAACTTGGAAAACCTTGTAATATATCAAAAAATACGATTAATGGAAGTATTTTTCTGGTCTACAATTTGAATAAATTGTATTACTTACCAATATTACGGTTTTTGTTGTTGTAGAAATAGACTTTGATGACAAAGTTTGTTAAACCAAAATCCATTATTTGCTGCTTTGCTTTAAACAATTTTTCATTCAATTGAATCATGACTTCTTAGTTTTTTTCACGTTGACCAATAACAATTAACATAAAACCAACTCATTACTCGATATAAATTCAATTTGAAGATTTTATAAAATGTTAATCCGTCATTTGCTAATTATTGATAATATGATCAACATTTGAATATATTATTCATATATAATATAAAAAAGTTGAATTGAGAAATACAAAAAGGTTGTAGTTTATATTCCAAAATAATTAACTATATGATGATCATCTTAAAACAAAAAGGTTGTTACTAAAATGCCCATAAACAATATTGGAATTTGAAATTATCCATAAAAAATAAACGACAGAAGCATACCCAACTCCATCAATAAAATCAATTGTTGACTAGAGCCAATTTTAATATTGCATCCAGCTCCAATACCGTTCCCTCGACAATGTCACGTCACCACATCTCGTCTATATTGAAAATATAAACAGATGCCAGGTCCAGGTGAATTAATCACTAAACGAACGCAAGTGTCTATACGTAACCGGGACTGAAAATGCCATTGAACTTCTGGATATATGAACAATGTTGGATACATTTTTTTGTTAAACTTCAGTATTCTTGAGAACGAAAAAGGCGAAATGTTCGTTCCGCTACCACACATAACAAATCAAGTAAGAAAAACGATTTTGTTGGTTTGCTATTTGACGAGCTACAACTAGGAAATGGCACAAAGTGTATGTGTGAAAATTATTTCTTTCAATGGGTTTGATGAGCACTCCATCCAAAATAATTGCTAGTTATTCCTTTGACATACAATTTGAGTTTCGTGTCAAAACACTGAAATAGTAATGGTGTATATTAACAACATATCTTCAACATTGCTGCGCTAACGTTGGAGCTAGCCTCGTGTGTAACCGGCTTCACATATAGTGAAAACTTCAGCTCAAACGACTACATCAGGGACAGGTCACTTTTTAGGAACCTCTCCTATGAATGATACCGGTGTGAACTAGGAGAACTGGGGAAAATAGGAGTATAGAAGGCTCTCATTCTAAAATTCCACTCTAAAACCATACCACGTAATGGGACAACCGAAGCTCTCTAAAAACAAAATCACACTTCAGTGATATGATATCACCCAGCTTTTTTACGCCCCGTTTACTTATGAAAAGCAGCTTTCCAAATCAGATATTCATATCCTTGATCCCACTTCTCACTTTTCGCTCACGGCCTAAATCACAAGTGTTAGCGATCTTAAGCCAACACTCCTGTTCCAAAATATTGTATCTGTTGTATAACCTCAGACCATACATCCACCGAATGTGAAGCTAACCAAGCTAATGCGACAAGGCAGAGAAGCCTTATTTCTCAGTTTCAATACAATTAAGCAAAAATTCCCTAATAAAACTAGCCACCTATTATCTGACAATATGCCTGATCAGATAGGATAGCAGAAAAGATCACGGTACCCTTCCAATTGCAACATACACTCAAGGTACTTCTCTGTATCTTGAAAGAACAGTATACTCAATCCTTATTCGGGATAATGAATGCAAAGGGCCATCTTATTATTGAATAGCAACAGCTGTCTTTAACGCGACTGTGAAATTATTGAATTCTGGAAAGAAGTTGATTCGATTACAATCTTCATCTCATTTAACGATAAAATAATTTCTGAACAGTGAGATCCTGAGTTGCATACACTATTATTTCTACGAGCAAGAAATCTAATTTGGAAAAAATATGAAAAAATCCACCAAACGGGTCCTGAACCCAGCATGTACAGTACATTGTACAGATCAAGAACAACCTCATGCGACGCCACGGCCTTAAGTTAATAGCATAGCATAAAGAGTATACAAAGTGGCCCTGAAGTCTACTTCTTTAAATCTACTCATTTTGCAGTGTTTCATGTATTTAAGATATATTATTTTGAACAAAATCGTGATTGTTACATATGGTTGAATTTGTATTGAATAGGAGATGAATTTGAAAAACCAAAGTTACCAATAATAGAAGATGAACGGAAAATCTGGCAACATTGCATATGTCAAATATGGAATCTCTGTATCCTTAAATAGGTGCAACCCAAATTTTGTACAATTTACGAGATAATTGGCCGTTCCAAACTTTTGGGCAACTCTATATAGGTATGTTACTGTTATACAAAATTGGTAATAAACTATTGTGAACGGAAATTGATGAATTCAAATATGTATTCACCCTAGTCATTAAGTATTTTTGGTCTGGTGCTCGACATTTCTTTTAAAAACTAACGCAAAAGATTCAAACTGACATAAATTACACGAATCTTTTGGAAACTGTCAAACATTCTACAAAAAATATTGGGTCTGCCTACTTGGTTATTTAAAAATCTAGATTTCTATTGGTCAATTCTCCAGTTTCATAATGAAAACCAGTGTTACAATGGGTATCATTATGGAACTGGAAATAGGCATTTAATTAATAACTCACAATATAGGAGTGAAACAATTATTATTTTATATCTGTAACTGTGAATATTTCTACGATCAATTCGATTGTTAATGTTTACAAATACGAAATCAACAAACAACATGTTTTATTTAACTGATAAATTGAATTTTAACAAAGCGAGATCTACTTTCCATAAAATTTGACGCATACAACAATTTTGTTTTATTCATACAATTGATTTTCAATTAATGTTTATCATCAAAAAGTGTAGTATACATTATTGAAAAACTTTGTCTGTAAGTATGTATGCATTTTGGGGTGACATTCACTGAGACCTAAGAGATCTGTTGTGCCCCCTTTCTTCTACTTAGTTTCTGAGGAGAGTCTCAGAAACTAGTAGTTCCTTCAGTCATATCTCCCGGAGGAATTTTAAGATGTCTGCAGGCTTTAACTTAGGTAAATTTTTCTCTCCTATCCAGTAATCTCCAGGTGCTGTGCTCTAGGATTCTGAAGTGCTGTCCAGTTGGGAAGTATGTGAATGGAGGTTTCTTCTTCCATGCCACAAAATCCGCATTCTTTTTCTTCCACAATTTGAGCTTTTTCAGGTGCCCATTCAGGCGACAACGTCCCATTAGGATCCCTGTTGAAACTCTTATCGCAGTTTTACTTCGACTTATGCATTCTGATCTCAACAGAAAAGTCTTTGATTGTATAAGCCCTACCAGATCTCTTCAATGGTCAGATCTTCTCTTTTTCTCGGCCTCACCTATTGTTTCCAATATTGCAGTTGGGCTGATTCCGCGAACGAGTTCAGGCCCCCAGAAATGTTTTTCGCTCCACCTATTTGCTAGTTCATCTACTATTCAATTTCCTTCTTTACCAGTATGTCCTGGAATCCATAGTAAGCTGTCGCCTAGTTCATTCAGTCTAGTAATTCCCACACCATTTTGGAACTGATTACACAAAAGCTCAGTGCTTTAATGGTTGCTTGACTATCCCACATCATAATAATCCTTTGTCTTCCGTATCCTCTATCAATATTGAACTGGGAGCACTTTCTTATAGCGTGGATTTCCGCTAAAAGGTGTTTTTTCCAAGCTTTCAAAGTGTTTGGTTCCTGGCCCGAACACTCCTATCCCAGCTCCTTCTATTGCTTTTGAACAGTCTGTGTACCATTAAATGGCATTATTTCCAAGTCTGGTAATGGTATTTGGATCCCATTCTTTCTTGTTGCTTAATTCCGTAACGAATTTTTTTGAGAAGTTATACTTTTCCATCATAGCGTCTTGTGGCATGTCTGTATCTTGTTCTTTCTGCAACGCTTTCCACCACCATAATTTAAATACTAATTTGAAATAATAAATGAAAGGTTATTTATCCAGCTATGGAGCTTGAACAATTAAATTATTCCCAATATACTATTCATTTCAGGTAACAATGTGAACAAATTCTCCTTTGATGGTTTTTTTTGGAAAGTCTTCAATCATCTCTGCAATGTGGGAAACAAAAATTTTTTTTTGACCAATATAATTCTGGTTTTAACAGTGTACTGTCACTGATGATTGGAGCATATGCACTCAACGAATAATTTTATTCTATCTCTTGCTTTCCAACACTCTCTCGCGTTTCTAAATGTCATTTTGAAGACATCTCAAACTAGCTGAATAAATTTCACGATCAACAATTTGTTTGGTGTACGAAAGTTGACAAGTAATTTCCCAAATTTAATTTTCCGACCGTGAATACGTAAACCTTGGAAATTAATCACGGTGGCCGTTAACTTTCATGGCAGGAAAATATCCGATGTGGAGAATTCCTGGTTGATTCGAAATGTGTTCCTATGTAAATTGTTTAATAATAAAGCTTTTGAATGCCAACAAGTTTTTATCACTTTCGATGAATTCTCATTCATTGGATTTTGTTTTGGAGTGAGTTTTTTGGATTCATATCAATAATATTCATATCAATAATTCCTCCAAATTAGAATATGTGTCTTTGTTATCCCTTTTTATATCACTTCACATTGCTTTTTTATCACCTTACCCTATCTAAGGACGTCCAAGCCGACGTGACGATTCACCACTGTGTGGAAGAAATTATAAAGTAAGAAGAAACGTACCGTTTACTTGTCAAACTCCACTAGTGGCACATCTCAACTTCAAAACGCACTGGAAGATCGTTGCAAGGTCACAAGGATCCAATGACTATTATACCAGGGTATAAGGTATCCAGAGGGAACGGGAGCGCAAATGGAATAGCTAGAAAAAGTGCATCAAATCGCATTCGTGGTGACATCGCAGAATCGACAACGGTGGATTATTCCTCCAGGACAAAATGGGGAAGAACAGCTGAAATGTACCGAAAACCCGATGCATAAATAGCAGAATATGGATGGAGACATGGTTGGAGATATGGTTGGCATGCCAAAGCTGAATATGCTATGTAAGCTCAATGGGCACTCATTATTAATGGGGTTGACAGATGCGGCTATGGATAGATCCTCTCACCTAGAACAGAAAACTGTAGTGCAGTTGCCAGTGCGACGCCCTAGTGAAAGTACGATTTATTGTATAAGGCAAATATAGTCAATTGACAAGAAGCTACAAACACTTCGTCTTTTCCACATGGTACTTGCTACTTCACTTGGTGAATATATCTAATCTCATTCATTTTTTTGTCTCCCGTCATTCCTCTATGTCATTGAGAATTCCTAAGCAGTGATAGCTTGTACCTGTCTCTTGAGTTGTTGATGTTTTCTGGCAATTCTATGAATAGTTACATCTATTTATGGTACAGCTAGTCTGATGGGCTTAATTCGTTTGTGTAATTTCATCGTATCGAATACTTTCGGTTATCCTTGGCTCTTTATCATGGGTGTCAGTTGATCAAAGCTAAAAACTCATTCGCATTCTCCAGAAATTTCTCCTAAAGTGTCAGAGCAGATGAAATCCTGAGGTTAATCGTTATAATTTTGTACCGGAAGTGACAGTAGCTTTAAGATTGAAATTGAAACTCGATGCAGCATTTTGTTGCTGGACAAAAAAATATGAACAGAAAAGCTGAATAAAAGATTTTGTTTTAACAAGCTGCAAGATTTTGATGCATCAAAACAATGTATGCGGCAGAGTAGGTCACTGAGGCGTGCTTTTAATATCCCACTAATTACGTAAATAACTATTATACCTGCAGGCTCCTAGTGCTTTTGAGATCCTGCCACTGACAAAAACAGTTAAGACATATCCAAGTTAATTTTAATCCCTTCTGAAAAGTCCTTTTTCATAAATATTTCAGGTGATAATCGCTGGATAGGAATGAAGTAATATTACCTTTCATTCGCTAAATGTTTTTGTGCGTGTAACTGTATAGGTACACAATATTTATGCTATTTCTTGTTTTTATCTTTTCACTGTATCTATTTGTATTCCAGTTGGTATGCTAATATTTATAATACTTTTTCCATCAGCAGTTTTATGACCATTGTAGGTTCATGATGTTCATTCGTGTATTATTACATTGTCCTTCTTATGTGCTTTTATTATTATACAATTTGTAATTTGTGGAACTGGTCGAGTAATATATGTTATATTACTGCTGAGGAAGTTGTGAATTTATGATTTAGTTTCATACATATCCCGTGAATAGATTTGAAATTATCGATTCATCAATATTTCCATCATTCTCACAACTTCAAATGTCAAATTTCTGGGAATTTAAAACCATCTTATATCTTTTATATAGTTGTAGAAAAGATTGCGGCGTTCATATTTTTTTCTCATATCATTTCTATACTTTTCGTAAGAAGTTTGATGTTTCTTTAGGATCTTTTTGACCGACTTGAAATTCAATCGAATATTTTCGGTTTCAAAAAAAAACTTTATTTACTTTGACAACGTGAATATTTTCTTGAGGGATTCTAGTGGTTTTTGCATGAAAATGTTTATTGCATATCGACCTTCGTCTACCTAGGAAATACAAAGTGAGGATTTGAATATCTGCGTTCTGCTATAAAAATGAGGAATGAATGGAATAATTTCAATATACTACGTTTTAAGACGAAATAAGAAGTGGAAGATATTTTTTCTTGCAACTAATAAATTGTAGTGCATTTTATTTAATCACCTATTATGTGAACGGATTGATATATTTTTTATTAATAGCTACTTTTCACATTTTCATAGAACTGTCTCATGTACCCCATGCTTTAAGTTGCAAGGAATAGTATATTGTTCAATGACGACTGACGAGTAACGAAAGTTCACAGAGGTTTGCTCCGCTTAATTTTTATCTCTGTTGGAGTATTTGGAACATCCCAGTCACAAAATATATTGGGAGATCACGACAAACACAATCCTAGGTAATTCAATGCCGACACTGCTACAGTTACTAGATATTGGTGAAATTATTTTCTTCTCCATGGAAGGAAGTTAACGTAATGGGATTTTTTATGATTCATCACGAAGATCAAATTCCCGTCACTGTATAGAGTGACGACAATTTTTTTCATTTCGTTTCGAGGAAGTGAAGAATGAAAATTTTTCTGATTTTCATACTCTTTTTAGTATTGTGAGTGTGAATGAAGCAATTAATTTTGAATAGTTTCATGTGATAGGTAATGACAAAGACATTCAGCAAATTACACACTCAATGTAAATCCTTCATTCGATTGAAATAAAATGGAATGGAATAGAAATTCAGAAAATTATCGTCGTGAAGAGAATTAGAACTATTATACAATTCATAACTCCCGCAGCTAAACCATTATCCCACTCAGCTATGGAACAGGGCAGATTCTCAGACTTCCAGCTCCATGGATGGAGTAAATATTGACAATAAACACTTTTCTTTAAGCTCTTCTCAATTATTTGCATATTTTCTTTCATTGTCATCCAATTTTCAAGAATGTTGGAAATTATCAAAATTTTCAAACTATTCGTGACCTCAAGAAAATTTTCGTTATAGTCCATCGGATAATAAGCTGAAAATCATATGCAAAGTTTGACTCTCCATACCAGAAACTAAGTCAATAAAAAGGTCTTAATCAATGAACAATAATAATGATTGACAAAAAAACTGAAAATTGAAAGATGTACAATGGAATATTCTAATTTGCATTGAAAATATCAATGATTCATTTCCATTTTAACTTGTAACTGTTTTGTGGGTTCCTCTAGATATAATCAATTGCATTTTACAATTCGCATAATCGAAAAATATGTTAGTTTCTCTGAAGCAGGCGAGATTAATTCACCATCTTTTTTTTGCTTGCTACGGATCTAAAGAGAAACCTTAGGGATTTGGATATCGGGTATTTTGGTAGCAAACAGATTATTTTGGCTAGTAGTTTCTTTGGAAAAAAATCATATATCCGTTAAAATCGGAAAAGTATGAAAAGAGCGCTGGTAGCCAGATATATAAAAAATTGCAAGGGTACGTTTGGGGAGAATTCATAAAACTTGATCCCTTGAAACTCTCATTGAACGGATTGAAATCTATAAACCAACCAACACGTTGAAGTAAATTGTTTTTTTTTCAATAATTTTATTGGGAATATAAATATTGCAGAACCCTGTATATCTATTTAATTAGGTTTTCTATATTCTCACACTATTTTATTCCTTCAAACATTGACTTAAGTAGCATTTTAGCATTTTATAGGTAGAACACATAGAGTTCATATAATGCTCTTCTTGGTGTGCGTAATCCATTGTCCCTTCTACACATTACGTTGAAATAAATGGGAAAAAGGTAGGTATCGTGATAATAAACCGTTTAAATGTATAACTAATGTTAAACCTAATCGTTGACTTGCAAACATTGAATTAGTTGATGTTTATAATACGTGCAAGCGTGACCTATCAATCGGGGAGAAAGATAAATAATACCCATGAGTTAGTTGATTAAATGTCACTGTGAAATGCGGATTTATACATTAGTGAAGTGCTAGTAGTAATTATAATTATTATGAAGTTCATGAGTAACGCCTTCAGTTCCAAATATCAATTAGTTATTTGAGTTGGAATGAAATTGTTCCGATCACAATTTTAGATTACAATTAGAACAAGAAAAAAATCATTGATAAGTAAAATAGTCTTCAAAAGCTGATGAAAATTCACCAAATGTGATCTCGGAGGCGTTAATCGTGGGCAAGAATAGTGGGTCAATCACCAAACGTCTTCTGCTTGATATCAAAACTCAATTCTAATTGTCCCTTGGTATACGCCCATGAACTTGAGCTAAATTTATTCACCATTTGGAACTGGTTCCGTGTTTCACCGCTATTTAAGTGATACTTCAGAATGAATTAAATTTATTTCATTGGGTTGTTTTAGTTCGTTCTATGAAATATGGGGTGATATAAAAGTTGTATATAATTGGAGCTCAATTTATCGAAGGGATTAACGTAATTTGCTGTAACTATGTCATTAATTCAGTTGGATATAACGATGCATTAGTGATCCCTTATCAACTTCCTCTTCGCAGTTTCATTTGAATGATGAAGAAATTATTAAGGGACTATCAAAGACATGATTGACACACATTTACATTTCTTCAATGAAAGTTCTGTTTATCTGGCGACATATAGCTCATCCATTTTAAAAACCGTTTTCCACTTGACAAAAGTGCCAATACGTTTGCCAAAACGTTTCTTTGTATTGTGTCATTTGTTTGCTCTTGTCAATCCACTGCCAATCGCTTTGTTTTGCCGCCTCAAACTTGATAGCTATTGAAATTCATAGGTCGCATACTCTTGAAAAATATGAATATATATATATATATATATATATATATATATATATATATATATATTCAAATTAATATCCCACGGAATATAATTCATTGGATAATTGAATAGTAAATCCAAACTAATGGTAGTCTGAGATTAAGAATAATAAAATTTTATAATGCTTGAAATTGGTTAATCAGTATTTTATTTAAATACTCAAATCACTTCTATATTTGCATCATCAAATTACTCTGAAACTTTTCCTATTAGAGCATAAATGCCAGAACAATAATATTAACCAGCCACTGCACCGGCTTCATTAATCAATTATTTTGAACAAGAATGTGATATCCGTGATACTTTCAACTTCTGTAAGAAAAAAGTTGGCAGAGCCTACTGAATTTCATACTAATATGTATATAGTTATTTTTGAGCGTGTAGCAGCAATACTTTGGTTGACTGTAGCCGCTGTGAATACTATTACAGTAACCGTTTAGCGTTTAGCGCTATCAACGTTTCAAGTTTGTTTGCAGGCAATAAATAAAACCATTGTCGGACAATGCTAATACTAACCCATATCCATATAAAAAATTAATAAACTTAATTTGATATTCACTAGATCCTTATACTTTGCTAGTTATAGAAGACGTCAGGGAAGACGGCTTCTATACTGTACGAGCTATGTATTAGCATCACATCATAACCAAACCACTTGAACTAATGGACTCCGACAATACTGTCCAAACGCTGGCTTTCGGATCATAACATGATGTGCTCAACCAATTATTCTTCATCTAGGCAGAGACGATACTTGATGTTCTTGACCAGTCCCTTTCTGTCCAGATAATAGATTAGTCTCCAGTGTCCTGTCATTCGTGGCACTTAGCATGAAAACTCCGATCCTGACAAGTTGGCTATTCCAGACCAAGACATCGTTTTTTATTACATCAAGTTCAAAAAGGTGTAGTCTAGTATTTCGAGCTAGTTCTAAGGATTATCTTTGGGAGTTGCTGCCTGGTTATCGGAAAGGATCAATATGTTAGTGTAGCCATTAGCTATCATCTACTCCACGCACAAATCGAGAGGGAAATCTTCAGCTTCGAACTCCATGGTAACCAATACACTTGTCCAGTTAAGTTTTTGGTCGGTTACACCCTTAGAACATAAAGTAGCAAGGAAGGATCCTCACGCCAAGGACAGTTAACCGAGATGGTTATCCAAAATGGCCGCCGCAGAATACAATATATCAGTGGCGCCGTACCCAATTTTAATTGGGATAAAACTATTTCTATAAAATAGAATTAATATTTTCAATAACTTGAAATTTAGTAGAATAGAAAATATTGTAAGTAACAAGTGTATTATAAAATGATATAAAAGCTAGAAGCTTTCTAAATAATAATGATATGCTGAAAATAAATTCGATATATTTGTTTATAAACTAAAAAATCGAAATGATACGCCCATGTCATGTCATATCATGCCAAGTGAAAATTTAGGTTAGGAACAACTATGTGTATTTTTTTAAATAATTAACATAAAGACCAATATTCACATCTGTGGATTATAATTATTATAATAATATGTACTCACCGATCGGAAGTAATTTTCAAAGCGACGTTTTTAGCAGTGTTTGAACGTCCACAACTAACCATTGTCTTTAAAACTATATTTATATCACTGAGAGTATTATATAACGTAACTGAAAAACCAACTTAACCTTAGAAAATCCTATTATAAACTAAAACATCTGAGTTAGTAATAATCGGCAAAATATAACATAAAAACCAACTTTCAATCAGTGACCAAACAAATAATAAGTCATAAAATGGTTATCCAAAATGGCCGACTTTGTCTCTTTTATTTCTTATGGCAGATGTAGCACATGCTCCTTCCTTACTACTTCATGTTCTAAGGTTACACCAGGTGACGTAGAAGTGTATGCAAAAGGGAAGCTCTTTGTTGATCCGTCTTTGAACCAGCTCACAAGTAGGAAAGATTCATTATTCCAGTATAAAATAATATACTTGAAGTACAGTTGTAGCAGAATTTTCAGAAGCTTACAGCATCTTATAGCATAGCATAGCAGTTCGCTTTTCACAACGCAACTTTGTACAAGTATATTCTCGCTTCCCCATGTGATGATGAGGGATTGATTATCACTCTGGATGACTAACAAAATCATAAAGCAATAAATAATGGTTGATTTGGGTGGAGCGTCAAGAACACGATAGCTCCACCCTTTATATACTCTAACTCAGTTTCGTTTTGATTATTCTAAAACTACTCTGACATGGATCATTCAACTGGGTTTTGGCCAAGTCGCTAAAGTTCATGTTATGTGAAGTTTTTTATATATACAAGAATATAAAACAAGATGCACTGTTGCCAAATACAATCTGGATACAAATTACGTTGTGATGGTTGAATGATGCATTCTTGGAAAATTAATTACAAATGAATGGAGATTTAGAGGTTCATTTGATTTATGAAAAGCAGTGAATTTGGAATATAAATACAGTATCCAAGTTTTATTGAGTTCAGCTGGAAGAAACTTTGTATATTCGGAAACTTATTTTTTTTTTGATTTACTACAGTAGTCAGCACAAAATGAAATTGTTATCCCAAGTTGATTCTCCAAGAAAAACAGCTTGTCGTGTAACGTTTATAAAGTCTTATATAAGCTTTATGTTTTTCCTATTACGCATAATTCGACTTTGGGACATTAAGGAGTTATGAAAACTTTTCCGCATTTTCCAAGTTACACTTTGGGAGAGTATAAGAGTTTTCAACAAGCCATTAGACTCACCTCACACAGCTATTCACCCAACTTAACTTTTTGAGTGGAAGGAGACTCAAAGTCGATCAGTATAAATCATATTTTCTCCAGGCATCTGAAACTTAAATTGAATTTACTAATTTAGCGACAATGTTTCGCAAGTTTCTCAAAATTCTCCAACAAAAAGACAATGAAATAATAAACGGTGTTCTTATATCAAAACTTCCCAGAGTGAATTCCAAAAAGTTTGTTATCATAGCGGTGCAAACATATTTCACGCAACTTTTAGAATGTCTCCATTTTCCACAAAAAACTTGACAATATCACCTGCTATTTCGGCATCTTGTTTGGACTATTTAAAATAAACTTAGGATTTCACCTTTGTTAGTCTTAGACAAAGCACAAGTAACTTTTCTAAGATCATAGGATAGGAACATAAGAACTTCTGTCGACCAAGTAGGCTTACAAACCAATAGTATCATAAACGGCGAGAGAAGTCTTATTGGTTTCCAGGATAATTTAACGTTAAATATTACTTGCTTAGAAATAGCCGTTTGATATTCGTGGATAACGTGAAAAATTGGTGAGACATTTTTTATAAGCGCAGCAAGTGGTAAAAAAGAAGGTCTCTCCTAGTTTGAGGAACTGTAACCGGGCTTGTGATACTTTGGATACGTCACCACGCTGAAGGTATCAACTTCGGCGTATATCCAAATGTCCGTTAGTGTGCGGACGGTATTGACCTTCGCACTCTCCTGAATCCACCTCCAGCCAAATCGGACTCCTTCGTAAAAGTTATCCTCCCCGATAACATCATTATCAACAACTCTACTGCAAACTCTCAATATTCTTAAACCCCGATCCTACTACTGCTCTTAAAAGAAACTTTCCATCCTTTTGAAGCGGAATCTTGAAAGAATATTTTGTGGCCAAATGAGATGCGACTGCAAGGCTGGATGGCCGCATGAACACAAAAAAAGTTCAATCTCTCACCTGGAAGCCAATCCTTATCGCACCGCTCTTCTCCAAGTATTAAGGAACATTTTTCCCAAAGTTTCTCATTTAAATATCCGAATTGCCATTGGAGGAAACAAAGTAACTTGAATCTCCCCGTATCAACAATATCCAGCTTCTTATACTTCTGCGCCACGCTTAGGTTTTCGACAGTAGGGTAGAACCTTAACCCACTTAATATATGGAGGATCTGAAGTTTGCCATTCGAAGTCTAGAAAAAGAACTTTAGCATAACATAGCATAACGTAAGAAGTACAGAAGTCGCATATTCAACTCTCAAATCTTATCCTACTTGCGATACAACCAAAAGACGATAAGTTATTGGTTGTTGCTGATTATTTGGTTAATTTATTGAATATCCGACTTTCCCACCACTTTCACGCCCTCTATGACACAATTATAGACAGGTGCTTGCCACTTTTTCTAGTGATAGTATAATCTCCCCCAATTCCATCTAGTTTCTGTTTTATATCATCATATCTCAGTACTTCCAGAAGTTATAAGAGGAGAGACAAAATTTACGACTGCACTGTATATGGTTCATCTCGTTGAGCGAGAAATTTAACAACCATTTCCCACTAAGAATTCTGCGAATACTCCATTCACAAACTTCATAAAATTTGTGGTAAGGATCAAGCACAAATTTGGGAATTGTTTTTCCTTCTCCGATACGAATATTAAATTTGAACACTTTATTCCATATCGAAGCTAACATCCACTGAATTCTATTTCGAGCTTTATTTGCTCAAACTATAATGTAGGATTCCGAAATGCCGCGAAATGCGATGGATATACGACCAAATTATTATCCTATTAGGTATCACTTTTATCTTCCCGGAATACACAAGGGCAGAACTTCGCGGAGTAAACAAGAATCGACACGGAACAAAAGATGTTGCAATAACGTTATTCCAGGTTTTCATCATTTTTTTTCAAATTCGAGTATTTCTGTGACGAAATTATTCTGTTGAAATTTGGTTAGTTTCCTAGAAATTTCCACGATCTCAAATGCTTAAAATACCTTCAAACAGCTGTATACAGGGTGTCCCATGACTAATGGGAGTGCGGAAGTTGAGACAAAATAATTCAGTTATATTATGTTTATATGAAGTTTCTCAACCCATCATTGTGCTATTCGTCCGGACATTTTTTTCTGTTATCTATTTTCTCATAAATAAAGGAATCTATGAGTCCATCCCTTTAAACTTCAGAAGTAAACTTTTCTAATGTTATTGATTTTCGAGATCATTCACCTGTACAAAAATAAAGGACCACAAACCAGTGCTCTATGTATTCCTCAGGATCAAAGAGCATATCAAATTTCCGCCCAAAAAAATTTTTTTAAACATCTACAATCGATCGAATCAGTAAATGTGGTGTTTGCTATTTTTTAATGCAGTGGTCTCAGAGTGCGTTCAAGGCACGAGTCACTAGCTTATAGAATCGATCTCCATAAAATCAAGTGCCATCAGCTCTGCTTGGAGATGTGTGACGTCTTTAGACAGGCTTATCATTTATTTCGTTCAAACCCAACAAATCTGCCTTCTTTTTCCACCTCTGCCTTGAAGCGTTGTTGCGTTGAAAGGCTGCACCATTGACTAATCTGTATTCATTCCCTGATGAAGCTTTCGATTGTCAGTGCTACAGATCTATTTTTGCCTTGTATGGCAATGTGTAGTGGTGGTTTACTTAACAGAACTTCTATCTCGATTGTGGGAATGAATTCCGTGATACACAGGCTAGCAGTCATGAGTGTTCTACTTAGAAGCCTTACAGCTCTCAGAAGAAACCTTTGGTCCAATAACCCTTATGTATGACCATTGAACAATTTCTGAGTGGAGACCCGAAATTTGTCTGCATCTGATTGAACCGAAACCACTTTTCACGGAAAAATAAACTTCCATTAGATATTTCCTGATTTCATGTACAAATCTAAATCTCAACAATTTAAATTGAATTACCACTGGTGTATTCAATTAATACTAAACGTATCGATCTAGATTTTTTCAATTCAAAACAAACCATCAGAAAAACATCTGATTCATGTTGGTATTTTTTTCAATAAACCTTGAAAAGGTAAATTCAATGAGGGTTGATTATAAAAAAATTGCAAAAGACGGTAACTTGAACATTAATCAGGTGGTAAAGATATCATCATAGCACTAATATAGTAGATGAATAAAAAATAATGTTAATTTTGAAATTATGCTTATAACCATTAATTTAAAAAACATAAACACAAAGCCAGTCTAGATCAAACGCGAGAGATAAAAATGAGAGCAATTCACAATAATGCTTCCATTCTTTACTATTACTTAATCAACTTGAAACAAGCAGACTTCCACTTCATTGCACGCTTTAAAGGTGAAATTTAAAACGATCTCTAAATTAATTATTATTGATTATTACATTTTTCAAGGAAGAAATCCAATAATATGATGGTATTATATGAATAACATGTGAAATGTATTCGTGAAATATTTTGCGCAGCACTAAATGATGTAATATATTTATAATACAGATGTGGACAGAAAAATGCTGGAGATAATATATTGTGCTACTGCAATGCAGCACACCCCATATTGCTGTTGCAGAGGATTTAGGTGCTACAACTGTTATAAAAAGCCCATGACGAAGTAATGCGAATTATTTATAGCAGCGAATACTGTACTGAGAGCGCTGTTCTCACGGACGAGTCAACTTTTTCATTACTTGGCCATTGCAATCCTTCAGGGGTACGGTTCAAACTAACATAGCTTTTACACATAACTCATTCAGCAACCACGAATGTTGAATGTTTGGGAATTTTAATCCGAACCTGCTCCATAGGAGTATTTTACTGTATCGCATCTCCTGATGACGGAATTTGTTTTTTCAACCGGTTAAGTATTGTATGGTATTTTCATGTTGAAGAATTTATTCATCAATTTCATTCAATTATTATGGGAAGATTCCACGTAATAAAAGTTGGAACAATTGATTTTATATGTAGGTATGCTTGGGGCAACAGGCAAAATGTTCAAGAATTTGCATTGCTTGATCAAGTAACATTTTAATATCCTAGGAATGTTCGGCATTTTCCGAGGTATATTCCTAGAATGTAATTAAATAACTAGGGTTGTGTCTTTTGTATGTCATCTTGTACCTACCATGTACCTAATTTGTCCCTATGTATGTACCATCGTGGGTATGTGTGGCATGTTTTCGGTACATTTCAAATATCCCTTAGATATGCATATAATGGCTTTATAGCAGAATAGCGTCAGTCAAAATAGCTCTAGGTTCAAACAGCGGCGGACAAAATGGCACTAGGTCAAAACAGCAGCGGATAAAATAGCGCTGGACAAAAACAGCGCAAGATAGGATAGTGCTGGAGAAATTAGCGCCGCACAAAAACAACGCAGAACAAAAACAACGGCGGACAAAATGGCGCTAGGTTGAAACAGTGGCGGACAAAATGAAGAGAGCTGGACAAAAACAGTGCTTGACAAAATATCTCAGGACAAAATATTGCAAAGCAAAATAGCGCTGGACAAAATAGCGCAGGACAAAATAGCGCTGGACAAAATAACGCCGCACAAAAATAGCGCAAAACAACAGCGGCGTACAAAATAGCGCCACACAAAAATGATTATGCCTCATTATTCAACTGCTATGTCATCCATAAAAATAGACTATTGTGCCGAATCAGCCTAATGAAGAATGAAATATTTTTCATAAATAATAGTCTCAACAATAATTTTCATGATTCAATTCAATATTGCTTCCTGACCAGCTGACAGAGATGAAAGTCTAGCTGCCTATAACAACATCAGAAAATAAGGAATGGAAAACAAATGAGAACGACAATGAATATTTTCCATCATAATTCAACACATATCGCTTCCCGACCAACTGACACAGATCAAAGTAGACAACTAGAGTTCCATTGAAGGCGAATTCATGCAACGTTCATTACCATCACATTTTCATTATATTATAATTACATTTACTCTGGAAAAAGTTAATTACCATAGTCTCCCATATTTTAATAGTTAATTTTGAAGTATATTCCAACCGAAGTTATGCAGGCTCAGTGCTATTTCAACCAATGGTATTTTTGTTCTGCGTTATTTTTGTCCGGCGCTATTCTGCTTACCGCTTTTTAGTCCACCGCTGTTTTAACCTAGCGCTATTTTGTCTGACGGTATTCTGCTACAGAGCCGCATATTATGTATAGTGTAACTAATGTCAATGTGATGACCTTGAATTGTATTAAAAATTTTATGCAGGTTAATTTTAATCCACTATATTAATTTAAATTACATTTGAAAAGCATTATTTCATAATATTCGAATTTATAAAAAAAATTGATGCTCCTCATTGGGCGGCTTTTTTCTTCAAAGGGATTAAAAATATGGGTCATCACATTAACAATAGTTACACTATAACATGAATAACCCGAAGGAATTATCCTTCATAAACCCTTCCTTTATATACGGAAAAATCCCAGAATTATTGCAATACATACCAGGTATATTCCTCAAAAGTATAGGTAGTGATAATTATTGAGGCAAATACATAATAATTATCAATACAATGAAGTTTGCTGAAGTTAATAGAATATTAATAATCCAATCCAAATTATGTTGAGTAATTATTATAAAAAACAATATCAAAAATAATATCCTCATTTATTTGAATTAAACATGACTAAAAACAAAATAAACTGCAACGGAGAAAAAAAATTATATTTCATTGTCAGGCATATCTTCTGCAGGTTTGTTGAATGGATGCTTTCTCTATCATATTTTTGGCTCATATTAGCCTAAATTTACTCACACCAATTATCTCTAATTCAGTGCGCAAGTGGAACATCAGTCTCACACTTCCCACAAAAAAAAGAGACCTATTGAAGTCTAGTGAAAATGTAACAATTGTTCAATTATGTCTACGTTCTATTATACAGAGTTCGTCAAAAGTCCGGGACCGGACAAATATCGAAGAGAATATAAATTTTCGGTACATCTTTTTCATAACACAAACTTAACTTCATTTTAAACTATAATTTAAAAATATTTTGGGATATACAGGGTGTTCCAATGAAGTGTGGCGTATCAAAGTTATATTCTTGCTTATGGCACATCCCATATTTTATTGCAAGTTCTGATTGCCGCTGAGAAATATGATACTTCTTCATAATGGTTCCCTAAACCCAAATACATAGGGTTCCAAGTTATGCTGACTTTTTTGAAAATGTGAACATTTCGAAAGAAATTAATAACTCATTGATATAACAAATTTTAGCAAATATTCTCCTATATCTTAATAGTTGGACATTCTTTGAATGTATTCCACGATTAAGTACCAAATATCTCTTCATAGGGTGTTCAGAATTTTCAGTCTCATTATTAGATTATTCAATGTGCAGTATCAGGCTTATTTTGAATAGAACACCCTGTATTTCAATAATTGATCATATTCAAAAACATGTCCTCCTTCGAATGGTATGTGCGAGTCCTATACCTAGGTATCATACTTTTCGTGAAATTTACAATCTTCTTAAATTTTATGCTAGAATGATTTTGAAACATCTGCAATTCTCTCTAAATTTCAAACTATTGATCTTGGCATAGTTGTTGTGAAAAACTGGATAGATCACGTTTCAAGCCTTCAGAAAATATAGTGTTCTGCTATCCTATACCTAGTAGTCAATCAAAAGATATAGCCAGTCTCGAAGAAAAATCACTATCCACTTAGACATTTCATGAAATCACAAAAAAACAAAAAGTTTATTACCTTCAGTTGTTTGTTGTTAGTTCCGTTTTAATTTACGTTGTATTTTAATGTTTCAAATAATAATAATTAAGCCAATCTTCAACATAACACTCGTTTTGTGTGGAGCTTTTTTGTTTTTTGTGATTTCATGAAATGTCTAAGTGGATAGTGATTTTTCTTCGAGACTGGCTATATCTTTTCAACCACTACTCGGCTTAGGATAGCAGAACCCTATATTTTCTGAAGGCTTGAAACGTGATCTATTCAGTTTTTCACAACTATGCCAAAATCATTAGTTTGAAATTTAGAAAGAATTGCAGATGTTTCAAAATCAAATTAGCATAAAATTTAAGAAAATTGTTAATTTCAAGGAAAGTATGATACCTGGGTAAAGGATACGCACACACCATTCGAAGGAGAACATTTTTTTGAATATGATGAATCATCAAAATACAGGGTGTTCCATCTAAAATGAGCTTGATACTGCACATTGGATGATCTACTAATGAAACCGAAAATTCTGAACACCCTGTAAAGAGACATTTAGTACTCAATCATAGAATACATCCAATGAATGTCCAACTATCAATAGGAGAAAGAAAATTTGCTAGAATTTGTTATATCAATGAGTTATTAATTTTTTTCGAAATGTTCACATTTTTAAAAAAGTCAGCATAACTCGGAACCCTCTGTATTTGGGTATAAGGAACCATTATGGAGGAGTATCATATTTATATAAAGGTTGTTTCATAAGAAAAAATATAACTTTGATACGCCACACTTTATTGGAACACCCTGTATATTTCAAAATATTCCCAAATTATAGTTTGAAATGGAGTTAAATTTGTGGTATGAGAAGATTTTCCAAAAAAATTCATATTTTCTTCGATATTTGTCCGGTCCCGGACTTTTGCCGAACTCTGTATGGTTGAAACTGAATTCTAGTTCGGTAGTACTTGGATAACACTTATTTTCGAGACTGCGAATTTTTGTTATTAGAAATAATTGGATATTCATATTCCTTTACAGTCTTAACAAATTCATGGAAATGATCTTACCTTTCATAGCTTTGTCTACATCAAGATGCTTGAGTTGAGCTTTTCCTTCCACTCCATTTCCTAGAAGTTTTCTCCTAACCTCTTCAACAGTTATTGCATTCACATGGCTTCATTCCGTAGCGTGTGGAACAATAGCCACTGTAAAATAGTCTGTAACCAAAAATAATGGAAACATAATTTGTCATTCATGGTAGTAAGTAAAATTCTTCACTCATGCCACTAGTGTCAAAAGTTACTCCCAACCAAATTTAAAAGATTTGAATAATATATGAAATCAAATAACATGAGGTCTATCTACTTTATTTTCTTCACTGTGAAACCACTATACAGCCCTTGTAAATGGATTACATTTCACGTTAGACTGAATAATTATAGCGAAATAATTAAACCTGCATTCACTTCGCAAAATACAAACATTGAAGGAATGAGTAAGTATTAAACATAAACGAGATTGAACTTTTTTGATAAGTTCAAACAATAGTATACCCACCACCTCCTCAGTACTTCCATCACAAAGACACAACCTAACAAAATACTTCATGCTTTGCTTGAACATCATAGGTACAACCTAAAATTTCAACCGATGAGGTACGCGACCAGGGTTGGCAGCATGACAACATAACACTTTGCCCAATGTACCATGTATATCCTTGAATTGATATAGCCTGTTAGTCTTAATATGTCGGATATAAATTAAATAAGGAGTCCATTCCAATTATATTGTTAGTACATTATGAATGGGATATATCATCCAAGGTATGGAACAATATATTGGGAATGTACCCATCCTATTTGGTGAATATTTTGAAAATTAAATGCCACTTGGGGCGAGTTTCACAAACTATCCAAAATATCACACTCGCATTTTTGGTGATTATAATAAACTGTGCAATATTTAACGATATCAAAAAATAATAACGATGACTTGTTACAATTTTATTACTTCTAATATTCACAACGAAGTTTAACCTCCAAATGGAATGACTTTTTGGCTGGTTCAATATGCTGTAAATCCGTTGGTATATTGTGGAGACGTGGATTACGATACCCAGTGAACTGTTACTAAAATTTAAGCGCTCCATTTCACTCTTATTAAGCGTAATAAAGCATGCCGAGAATATGTTTCCCATGCTAAGACGATTCAAATTCAAGTGTTCTGTCATAAAAAGTAATTGACATCCAGCGAAGATTCATATATGTCCATTCATCCCAAATGGGAAGATTATGAGCAAATGTCACATCAAAAATGTTCTCCTTCATTACTACAATAGATCTCTGCCTGGATTGACTGAGATAGTAATTATCTCGAAAGATTCCACAACTTCCAGCTGCCGGATCCTAACCAACAGAATGGGAAATTCTGTGAACAAAAAAGGTGCTGAAAGCGGGATGATGTTTGTACAAGACAATAAGGCAATATTTACTAAGGCTACCTATATTTTTTCCGAGAATTTTCACTTGTTCTCAAGGAGGCATACGTGTAACTATCATGACGCTTTTTTGCAGCGGACTGATGGCCCATAATTACAATACGTTGGATTGAATTTTTTTTCAATAAAATTTCATAATATACTGTTAATAATACTAATAAACAGTTGTAGATGAAATTTTGTACGTGATACGTGGGATAGGAATTATTAACGACTGCACGATTGCAAACTTCACATGCGTGCGTTAATAATGTCCATATCCCACTAATTACGTGAATAACTATTATATCATATACTAAATTATATTAAGACTTGGCCTGTAGGAAAATCCGACGTACCGTCTTCGTCTGATAGGATCTAGTATTATCACTCTTAGGTATCACTTACCGCGTGGTTAAACATAAATTGCATTTAGAAATTTCTGAATCCGTTGAGTATTAGAAAACCCACTTAAGGAAATAGTTGATGGAATTGGACATTAACGTATGATCCAATATTTATTTCAGTTCCATTTTATACCGTTGACATGAAAACAATAAATCTTCTTCAATAAAAATGATAATAATGTTGGTAATAAACCAAAGTGTTCACGTAGCACGAAGCTACATTCAAACACCAGCTGCTACACACGTTGTTGCTGTTGTTCTACAGGGTCTTCCAACACATTCACATTCATATTTATTCCTGATCATTTTTTGAGTAGAATCTATTTTCTATGAAATTTTCGATGTCAGAAGGGCACAATCTTTTTCCCCATCTCTATTTTTCGTCACATGAATCTGTACGAAATACATATTGGATTGGTATGTCTTAAATCTTAAGCCAAATATGACTCAGTTTTACACTCCAAAACCAGTTTGAAGTTAAATCTACATCATCCTGTTAACATAAGTAATGCTATAATAAATGTAAAGAGTCCATCTATCAAATCCCAAGATAATAGCCATTTTCCTGGAGCAATAAGAGAAATAGCCTAGATTTATAACAGTACTAACATCGCCGTTGGTTTTGCCTACGAATAAATGCCGTAGATGGCGGATTCCACTCATTTCGCAAATAATATCATTTGATTCTGAAATGGTTTCGTGTCTTCAACTCGTATTGGAACTGAATAGGTCAAGCAAATTATTGAAAATACTGGAGGAATATTCTGGATTTGAGTATAAATGTCATTCATTAACCCAACCTAATCCTGCTACATTCATTCCTAAGCTTAATTTTCAATTTGGGTGAATTGCTTCTTATACTTCGCCGGATAGAAAACAACAAAGCTGTAGAGATATTTCTCGTAAATTGGAGCACATGCTGTTGCTGTCGTATAAAATACCGCAAAACGCAACAGCTTTTGATAAGAGATTCCAAAAAAAAGGAAGCTGTACTGCATATGGGCTAACAGTAAATCTTTCTTACTGGAGTATGAGGAATTAAATAAGGGTCAGTTTACCACGTTGGAAGTAATATAAACATCTATTGATTATCTCATATTCGCTATTTGTTCGTACATCAATTTCCTAGCTCAAATTAATATGAAATAGACATTTCAGGTCTAATACTAAACTGGGGTACTTTCCTCGTAATTATATTGCATTAGATTTGGAAAAAATCCATAAAACTAGTTCGTCATAAGATATAATCATTATTTTCTGGAGCATACTTGTATGGTTTATTACCGATAAAAAGACGATGACGTTGTAAAACAAAATATTGTGATGTTGCCAAGCTGTAGTTTTTCCTCTAATTAACGAATACTAGGAAAGTCAATCTGATGTTAGATTGACAGTTCTTCTTTTTCATTGTTCCATGCCCCGACTTCGGTAGCTGGCCACGTACAGGTGTGCTATTAGACTTTTTATATATAGCTGTGATAATTCACCAATTCAAATTGAAATAATGAAACAACAAGTCAACATTTCTTTATCAACATCTGGAATGATCTGCTGAAAGTATCTGCTCCTTCTGCTATTAATTTAAAGATTGTATGGCAATTACGTTAAATCACTACCTGCCTGATTTTATATTGTATTCCAAAGTTTTACTCGTGTTAATAATGAAAACAATAACTTGTGAATATACATTGTATTCCAAATAGGTAAACTGGTTGATTATTACGATACAATTATTTAATCTAACTATTATTTATGTACCTCTGGAATAATTCCACAGAATTTCAGGAGTACTTACTCTCCTTTTTTGTGAGTAGGCCACTCAAAACAGTCCACCCTGTTACTTGGCAGTTTTCATTGAAATAAAAAAAAACAGGCTGTTTTTTGTTTCAATTTGTGTATTATAAAATAACTGTACCTAATTAATTTAATAATAGTTATTAGTGATTTTGAGAAGGTGAGAATAAAGAAAATTGGATGAAGATATATGAAAAATAAAACACAAGATTTCCTCTACTCCACCACAAAATCATCACTGTCTTCATCGTCACTGTCAAAATTAATAATAAGTGGAGGCACATCCTGTCTATCGAATACTACTTCTCTATCCCACCAATCTTGTATAATTTTTTTAGTATGCTCTACTGTCTTTGACCAAATATCAGGAGTCACTTTTTCTAAAGACTTTTCCCATACACCTTTTGCTTGTTCTGTAGAATAACCATCAGTTCCCACATCATCTCTATCAAATTTTTTACTATGCCACAAATAGGTTCAATTGGGTTGAATATACAATATACAGTGGTAAGGGTCGAAGCACTTTGTGACCATACTTTTCAGATAATATGTCAGCTTCATATACTGTTGGTGGTTTATTCCTACAAAAATGCATATATTTAAACAAAATAAGTTATCCAAGTATTACCACAATATATTGAAAAACGTTTATATCAACTCACAGGTGAGCTAAATTCAATAATTGGGTTTTGAAGAAAGTATTTTCAAAAGGAATATTATTTTGTATCAACCACTTCTGTGTATCAGCCTTTTTGGTAGCTGTTGTTGGTACTTCATTGATCACTGTACTGTGATAACTTGCATTATCCATTACAATTGTGGCAGGTTCTTCCAAGTTCACTAGAAGCTGGTATTCAAACCAGTGAAAAAAAATTAAACGGTTTATCTCACCGTGGTAATTACCATCTTGCTTTTTGGAAGAATAAAACCAGCTCTGCTCCAGGAATAAATCAAGAACAGGAACCAGCATGCAAAACTTCATACCTACAATAAGGAGATAACAAATCACTACTAGGTTTCCTGGATAGACTTTATAGCTCAAAACAATAAACTATTGATAATTATTTAAGTAGATTTAAATTAAATAGTGTGACTAGTGAATATTTGAAAAGGTCTTGAAATGGCAGGAAAGTTAGTAGATTATAGATTAGTTGCTAAATTTTATCATTAAATTACCTTGGATCACCAATTTTGGTTTTTTTTCATGCTTCTATGATTAGAATCTTGCCAAGAACGTCCAACAGTACCGTCTCCAAAAATCCAGGTCTCATCCAAAAACACAAACCTTCCCTTTTTACCATGTAGAAAATGTACACGTTTTAATGCAATATGTGGCAACTCCATTAAACCACGACGAGGATCAGCTTCTTGGTATCTGAATCAAATATTTTCCATTATCTTCCAGAGTGATGTTGAACCACCATTAAAGAGATCACGCTCCTGGAGTTTGTCTCTTAAAGTTTATGTTTAGGTTATGTGTTCCTCTGAAAAAATCATTGTGTTATTTAATTGCGGATAAAATGAAACAGTAAATTCAATATACTCACTGTTTCCATACATTCCGTATAAAACATTTTGGAAAGCATTTTGATGAAAGTTATCAATTTCAACAGTAGGTTTTATGCGTTGTCTCTTTTTGGGTGGGCTTTCAGGCTGTTTACCTCTATTATGCTGGGCGGTAAAGCTTCTGCAACTCTCTACAATATAAATAATCCAATTAATGAAAAAATAATATATCAAGTTTGATTAACCTAACCTAACATTAAAAACAATCAATCATTCACATTATTATATGTAACAATAATATTGATAATGATGAATACAAATAGCGAATACTATTACTTACGTCCATTACAGCAGAAAGCGGGAAAGGCGGGGGTGAAAGTCTAGTTTAGTGGTGCAACGCGGATTTTGATGAAATATTTTTTTAAAAGTTAATTCGAGGTCGCTGAACACGAAAATTGAAAAAAAATATGCACTCTCCTACCAAAAACGAGTTATGAAATTTTGAAGATGTGTTGAGATATGCACTGCACTGGTTTTATTGACACATTATAACTTTTATAATGATCTTCTATAACTGCTACACGATGCTGGTAATACACTATATTTGCTTATTACGATAATAATCTCACACGCACATTCAAAAAACACTATGATATTGATACATATCTCTTGTAATTTTTTTTTTTCAATTTAACAATAAAATTATATATTTTGAATTTTGACGTTTCTGTCTAATATAATGACTGACACATAAGTTTCGTCTGTTTCCCTTAAGTTGTAAAGCTTGTACCTACTAGCACATTCAGCACTCATTAGTTACTTGAAAAAAA